>CAUYLG010077979.1:35000-76690 GCA_963573385.1 Cacajao melanocephalus
TGGCAACGATTTCTTACCCCACCACTTCACCACTGACATGATTTTGCAGAGTGTGGGAGTAGAATCAGAAGAGAAAGATGAAGTTGCAGAAAACATAGTGGCTGAGGGCAGTTGAAAATGAAAAGATAAGAAAGGTCAAGTGTCAGGATTTCATTCCTGTTTTGTTACCTAAGAAGTTGTCCATAATGGAGAATATGTGTTGGTAGGCTAGGGGATGGGTCTCTGGCTTAATAAGCAAGTGATCTTTCCTGTACCCACAGACAGGTAGATACACATTGTGTTGCTGAGTTTTAATAAATAACTATAACATTAAATAATAGCAAACAACAGATCTAAAAAGAATGAGGGGAAAATATCATAAGAAAGAAGAATACTAAGAATTTATTTAAAATGCATTGAAGACAAGAACATAATTAGTGAGTCAGCAAAAATCTTTCTGCAAAGAAAATGCAAGCTCAGATGGTTTCACCAGTTAGTTATATATAACACAATGGTATAACCTCAATACCAAAACTTGACAAAGATATGTATGAGAAAGGAAGATTGCAGACCAGTCTATCTCATGAATACAGGTATAAAAATCCTAAATAGTAAAATCAGAACACAGAAAAAATATATAAAAGCTAATACATTATTAAGACCAAGGTGAGTTTATCTCAGGAATGCAAGGTTTATTTAATGTTAGAAAATTAGCTAATGTTATTCACCTCACATCACTAGCAAATGAAACAAAAAGGAAAATCATATGATCATCCCAACTGATACAGAAAAGGCGTTCTCTAACACTCACTCATGATTACCTTTAAACTCTTAGCAAATTGGGCATAGAAAAGAAACTACTAAAGTGGTTTCTACCAAAGAAAATAATTTATAAAACGTTGTAATTGATGGTAAAAAATTAAAACTTTGGCCTTGAGATTTGGAGCAAGGCAAAGCTATCTGCTATTATCACTTTTATTCAATATTGTGTTGCAGATTCTAGCCAGAGCAGTTAGAGAGAAAAAGAAATAAGATCAAAATAGAAAAAAAGAAACAAAAGTATTGTTACTTACAGATAACTTGGAACAGCATGTAGAAAATCCAAAATAGACCATAGATAAGTTATTGAATGAATAAGAGAATTTATCAAAGTTACTGAATATAAAATCAACATACTAAAATGAATTACATTTCTATATATCAGAAGCAAATAGACAGTTAAGTTTTGAAAATCTCATCAAACATATGAAGTGCTTTAGAGTAAGTGTAAGATGGTTAGAAAACTATAAAAGTTGACTGAAAGATACTCTGGTATTCACAGTTGTGTCTGTTTTTCCTCCTACTTTTGGCATGACCAATGAGACTTTCTGTGAACAATGAAAGATGAGTGAAAGCTTTAAGAACTAGTGTGCTATTCAGCTCTCTTTCCAACTGCCACTCAACCAAGAACAGTATAGATGGTGGATGCTCCATCAGCCCAGGTTTCAGAGACAGGATAATACAGAGCAGATGCTCTGATGACCCACAACAGACATGTAGCATAGGCAAGAAATAAACCTTAATGTATTAAGCCACTGAGCTTTTGAGATGGTCAGTAACCACAGCATAACTTGGCCTGTCATGTCTGTTATAGAAATTAAAGAATTCACAAATAAATGAGAGATAGATTAAACACAAGGATTACAAAATTCAGTAATAAAAAACAAACCAATTCTTCCAAAAAACTTTAAATTGTACTTGATGATCTGGTTCTAATAGTTCAAAAGACTGAGAAAGGAAAGTCACTCAAAGATGAGGATGAGAAATTTGTTATTCCAGATATCAAAGCATATTATAGTTACCATATTTAAGACAGTGTTGAGTTGGTGCAGGCATAGACAAAGAGTGATGGAATGCAATAGAGAACCCAGAATCAGATTCACATATATATGTACACTTATCATATGACAGACGTCAAAGCACTGAGGACAGGACAGACTTTTCAGCTTTGGTTATCCACAGGAGAAAAGTAAAATTAGATTCTTTCTTTCTATCATCCACAAAACCAATTCCAAGTGGATTAAAGATATATACATGAAAACTAAAATTACAAACTTTTCAGAAAATAATACAGAGAAATATTTTCATGACTTCAGGTTGGAAGAATTTTTTAAATAAAAGAAAACACAAATAGGATAAGATTAGGAAATTTAACAACATTTAAATTAAAATCATCTGTTTTTGAGAAGATACCACAAAGAGAGTGAAAGGTAAACCAAAAACTGGGAGATCTACAATACATATAAACAAGAATGTACTCACATCTGAGAAATATTAAAATAAATCCTTCAAATCAACAAGGGTCAAAAATGCAATACAAAATGGGCAAAGGACTTGAGCAGACACTTGATAGAAAAGAAATTCAAACAACCAATAAATTATTGAAAAGATGCTCAATTTTGTTAAAAATAACCTGAATGAACTAATCATAATATCGAAGACATGGAATCAACCCAAATGCTCATCAGTGGTAGACTGGATTTTTAAATATGGTACATACTACCATGGAATACTATGTAGCTAGAAAAAGGATGAGATCATGTCCTTTGCAGGGACACGGATAGAGCCGGAGGCCATTATCCTTAGCAAACTAACACAGCAACAGAAAACCAAATACCACATGGTCTCACTTACAAGTGGGAGCTAAATGATGAGAACATATGGACAGATAGAGGGAAATAACACACACTGAGGCCTATTGGAGGGTGAAGGTTGGAAGGAGGGAGAGGATCAGGAAAAATAATTAATTGGTACTAGGCTTAATACCTGGGTGATGAAATAACCCAACCCCCATGACACACATTTACCTATGTAACAAACCTGAACATCTGTACATATACCCCTAAGCTTAAATAAAAGTTCAAAAAAAAAAAGCTGAATGTATATGATAAAAAATATAAAAATCATTACATATTCATTATATAGTAGAAAAAATAAGTCTGACAATATCAAGTTTTGGTAAAGATGTAGAGCAATGGGGATTCTCCTACACTATTGGTGGGAGAGTAAATTGGTACAAACTTTGAATTTCTGCTATCAACTGGTAAAGCTGAATATATGTTTATGTTATAATCCATTAATTATACTCCTGGTTATATACTCCACAGAAACTCTTGCCTATGTGCATTCAGAAACATGGGAAGGAATACCTAAAGCACCATTGTTCCCTGAACCGAGAACAACCCAAATACCAATCATCAAGAGTTTGGACAAATAAACTGTGATTTATTACACTGGAATATTACACAGCACTGAAGATAAATAAACTACATCAGTAAGATAGATGAATCTCAGGAATATAATGTTAGATTTAAAAATCATAGAAAAAAATTATACAATGCAGAATAATTCCACTTAGGTAAACTAGTAAACATGCAAAATTGTTCAGTGATGCGAATATTTGTGGCAAGTCAATAAATAAAAATAAGAATACAGTAAACATAAAAATCAGGAAGATGGTACCTTTGGGGAAGAGACAAGGGGATGTGACTGGTAAGGGGGAAATGGCGTGGTGTGGAGTAGTTTTCCAGTGCAATGGGATGTCATATTTTTTTAACAGTTCAGCAAGCATATCGGTGTTCATTTTAAACCATGCATGTTCTTTTAATATTCTCTTCTGGGTGTATATTTTATAATTTAAAAAATTGTTTTGAAATTATTAGAGTCACAGGAAATTACAAAAATAATACAGAGAGGTCCTTTGCATTTAATAATTTTTAAAAATGATTCTATCTCCTCATTAAAAAAATATTCTCATGATAAAAAGGTACTGAAGAAATGAGATTTGTAGAATGTGAACTTTGCTGAGCAATAGCTTGGGAAAAAATACCGATAAACCACGGAGTGATTTTTTTCTTGTCCTATTTTTCATCTTGGGGATATAAGTGTCAGGGAGCTACAGGTAACTCTATCTAGGTGAAAAGAAATGAAACAAGACTGCAGAGATTGTATTAGAGTGTTAAGTTTAAGTAGTTGAGAACTGATATAATCCAAGGTGACCTAAGGCCAATCTAAGCGTTCTTTCTAAAAAGGAAAGGGAAGTCTCATCTTGAGGTTGTACAGGGATAATTTCTTTTGAAATTGGAAGATGACATTAAGTTAAATGGAAACACTCAGTGCACATCCAAGATATCCTTATATGGTCTAAAAATCTCAAGCCTGTTTGGGTTTTAGATGTGGAAAATTAGATTGGCCTTGAGATGAAGCCCCCAACTCCCTCAATCAGAAATTGAGGATGTTACTAAAATTAGATTTTTTGTTAACCAGAAACGTTTACTTAAATCAAGAGCAACAAGTACTTGAGCACTTATGGTCCAGCCTGGAAGGAAGTATTGCTGATGTCCTCTGCAGAACCCCACGAAGTGACTCCAGAGACAAACAGACCTGATTGGAAGCCTGACTTGGCCACTTACTAGCTGTGCAAGTTAACTTCTCTAAACCTCTGTTTCATTATAGGTAAAATACGCATAAGAAAACCTATGTCAAAAAAAGTCATTGTAATTGTTAGAGTGCATAGTACTTAGTGCTCAAAAAGGGTTAACTGTCATTATAACTTATTGAAGGCTTGCTGTTGTCAGTTGAGAAACAAAAATAAGCCTGTCTTTTAAGAACTATCCTCTCACCAGCGTGACATGATTAATGGAGTCCCTGTCCTTAGTGTTTCACCTTTGGGCCTTCTAAAGGCTTGAGAGTTCCATGGGGTGTCAGGGGAGGATAACAATCTGAATTATTTTGTTTGCTAGATATTTTGATAGTGCATTAGCATAAGTTGCCCTCTAGCAACAACTAAGGCTCTGAGAATGAAAATCCAAGTAGATACATTTAAATAGAGAAAAGAAAGTCAAGAACAATTCCAAGCTCACTACATCATAGTGGAAGATCACTGGCAGATTATCACAAACATATTTATGGTGATCAAGACAGACAATGGTAGAGTCAGGATTGCAGCAGAGGAACTTGCCTGATAGTCTTCTCCCCTTCAGCCAGGCCAACATGCCTCCATACTTCTGCAAACTTTCTTCCATCTACCTGCATCTCTCTTCCCCGTCTCCACCTGGCCTATTCTCTTCTGGATTCCACTAAACAATGAAGCCATGGATGAATTCTTCCTTAAGCACCTCCCATTTCTGGTCCCAAGATACTGTTAAGTGCTCCATCCCTGGTGTTGCCATTGGAGCCTGTGTGGGTCTATTTGGTTTTATCATGTTCCATTATAATCACTGTAGGTGAATCTATGCATCTGCTTTCGTTTATCTATTTGCAGTAATACTCAACAGGATGGAAACCAGCCACCTCTCCTGCAGAGGCCACATCAGTCTCCCTGAAGATGAGATTTTGGCAAACACACATGTTCGCATTCCCCTTAGCACTGCCTGCCCCACCATTAGGAACATTCTTTCATAGTCAGCCACTGACTATGGAAGATGTGATATGATGCTGGTGTGCTGGAGCTGAGCAAATGTTGAAACCCATGGTGTAAACTAGTGTTTCACAAAGTTTGATGGCCTTACTACCTACATTTGAATCACCTAAGCTCCTGCCCCACCTCTGCCAAATTACTGTATAACTTCTAGTACGTAATACCCAGCATAGCACCTGATACACAGATAAAGCATGAGATAAAATACATTAATCTGTCTTCTCCATTGTTCTCTAATCTGGGAAGTTATGTGCTTTATCAACACTACATGGTTGGAAGGGTTCCATATCTAAGAAATCTTTGCTCTTTGTATGCTAAGCCAATTTCTCATTGCCCTTGCAAGACCTCAAACCTGGACATCCCAATTGCTAGGCATTCTGCTAAACATTTTGTGTCTACTCACAGTAACACTGTGAGTTAAGTATCACTGTCCCCATTATATAAGTGAGACAATTGAGGCAGGGATTGGTTAATTGATTTGCCCTAGGTAACACAGTGAGTTATAAAAGCAGGATTCTAACCTAAGCAATCTGATTTCAGGATTCATATGCTTAACTATTCTGCCATACTGCTTTCCAATGTTTATTGAGTACTTAGTACGCTGTAGGACTCTCCTTGAGGTACTCTATAGATACAGATGCACAGCCCATACATGGTTCTTGCCCTCCTATAGGATATAGCCCAAATGGGAAAGACAGACATTAAATAAGTAGACACACTGCATATTTAAAAGTATCCGGTAAGAGAAGTACTATGAGGGAAATAAAAGAAAGACTATAACACCAGAGACCATTTAAGACTGGCACTCATTGAAGGCTTTTATGAGAAAGTGGCCTCTGAGTAGCCTCTTATGTGAAGAGTGTAAACAAGAGACTTCTAGGCTGAGAAAAACACATGTGCACATGTCCTGGGATGTTTGAGGAATTAAAATTCCACATTCATGTGGAAGGGATAGGCTAGAATTAGGAAGGAACTAGACTGTAATTGTTTCAAGTTTATTCTGTGATTTTATTCCAACGGAGATCTTTTCTGACACAGAAAGTGTATTAGTCCATTTTCACACTGCAATAAAGAAATACTTGAGACTGGGAAATTTATAAAGAGGCTTAATTGATTCATAATTCCACATGGCTGAGGAGGCCTCAGGAAACTTACAATCACGGCAGAAGGTGAAGAAAGCACATCTTCACAAGGCAGCAGGAGACACAGAGAGAGTGTGTGTGTGGGAGAAACTATCAAACATTTATAAAACCATCAGATCTCATTAGAACTCACTACCACAAGAACAGCATGGGGGAAATTCCCCCCATGATCCAATCGCCTCCCACCAGGTCCCGCCTCAACACGTGGGGACTATGGGGATTACAATTCAAGATAAGCTTTGGGTGGGGACACAGACCCAAACCATATCAGAGAGAGTCAAAACAGGAACTGGTGATTCAAACAAGGTTTTCCCACAAGGTCAAATCAATGCTCAGTATGGATCTATAAGCAGTTTGCCAGCAGGATTCAGGAGAGGAAGATCAAAGAGGATAAAAGGGACCTTGGAAGCAAGACACAGTGTAAGGAGAATGTTCTCTTGAGTTATGGGACTGGGCATGCTCTGGCCAAACCTGAGGAATTCAGAGAAAAGAAGGCTTTGAGATGGCTTTCTGCATCTAACTGGAGGAGTACCATAACCCTACCAGGGGTACTTTGCCTCTAAAAGGACAGAGAGAAGGGAGCAGATAGGCCAAGGAATTCAAATGCGTGCCCAGGACCACCTTTTACCTATTTATTACCAAAGGTTGATCTAGTCCCTCTGCCCCCATTTTTACCCAATAACCCCATCACCACTTCAGTTCTGGAAGTCTCAAATCCAAGTGCTCAGCTCAGTCATGATGCTAATGGATGTGGGAAGGTCTAAGTCCAGGTCATCTCCAAGTAGTACCTTTGGAGGCTGCACTGTCTTAGTATGACCTTGCTTGTATTTTAGAGTAGAATGTGGTAACTCATGCTCCACAGCAAAATATCTCTTCTCTCACTCTCTGCCCAAAATGTACCTGATTAAATAAGATGGAGACATATGGACACAGACAGGGGAACATTACACACCAGGGCCTGTCGGTGGGTGGGGGACAAGGGGAGGGAGAGCATTAGAACAAGTACCTAATGCATGCAGGGCTTAAAGCCTGAATGACAGGTTGATAGGTGCAGCAAATCACCATGGCACATGTATATCTATATAACAAACCTGCATGTTCTGCACATGTATTCCAGAACTTACAGTAAAATTTAAAAAATACTAAGATGGAGATAATTAAGATAAAGAGAGGTGGCCTAGGAGACAGGAAAAAAGCATTTGCCTTCTGAGCTACTTATCAGAAATAATAAATACAGGACCCAGGACAGGCTCTTACACTAAACCCACAACTCTTTACTGATAGTGATCAGAAGAACCACAGGAAGCAAGGTAGCTGCCGAGACTAGCGAGATAAATTTGATGTGCAGAATGCAAAAGTCACAAGAAACATAAGCACTTAAAGACAGGAGAGCCAGGGAAAGCACTTTTGGAGTGGAAGAGGAAGCAAGAAAGAGAGAGTGGGCATTTGCCCATGAATTATAAATCTGGTGTTAAAGAAAGCCCATTTACCTCTCCCTCACTCCCACTCCAAATAAAAGGTTGGCCACCATCCAGGCTGGAGCCTGGAGAGAGATAAAGGAAGCACAGAACTCCTTCTGGCCTTCTCAGCCTTTGAAAAGGAGAACTTGGTCATCAAGCCTAGCCCAAGCTTCCCAGGCTTTTGGCAGTTACAATTAGTACATTCTTTCTTTCCATGTTGGAAATTTACTTAAGATATTAAATATTCACCCCCTCCTTCTATCTCAGACTTGATGAAACATAAAAGTGCTACTCTGAGGAATTATCTTGTCCCCAGTTCCCTTACTCCATGATTATATTGGATAAAACTTCTCCTGAGGGCTCCAAAAGGCCCCCCAGGTGGAACCATAACTCTGACCCTTGAGGGTCATGTAAAACCTCAGAGTGTGGAACCTCAAAACTGCCCTCTTGCTGATAGGCAACTCCACGAGGCCTCCATCCTGCCCTGGAATTGCCGGCCTTTGTTATGGACTGAGCATTTCCTCTTTGCTTGCCCTGATTAACTTCTTGTACCATCTCTAAGGAGGAAATGTTCAGGCTTGGGCAAGGACTTGCTACTGGATTGCCAAAATGCTAGAGGATGAAGATTGCAAGCTGGGCCTCCTTGTAACCAAAGTCAAAAGTGCTTAGTAACTAACAGCCCCAGATAGCAACAGTAAGCATTTTATGTTCTAGAATGCTCTCTGGACATCCAGCTCCCAGGGGTATAATCATGGTGGAGGTGGCCAGGGGAGGGTTTTGAGCAGAATTCAGAGACTCCAGACCCTGGCCGTACTTGCCATTACTAACACTGACACCCTTGGCCTTGGCTGTGTGCACCAGAATTCTTCTAGCACACCGTCTTCAATCTTCCGATCCCAGCCCAGCATTTCCCTCTCCCTGACTTGCCTAGTCCCTGGGAGACAGCAAAAGCCTAAAGGTTGTCTCTTCTAGCCCAAAGGAAGTCCCGCTGGAGTAAGGCGTTATTTCCTGTGATTTCATGTAAAGTGATTAGATGTCTATTATTGTTACTAATAAAAAATATCTATCACTTAAGAAGTTATTTCCTGTGTATCAAATGCTGTTCTGGTCAAATAAGGGTCCTGTCAACAAGGAAGTTGTGTTGTAAGAAGAGACACAGATAATTAAGACTAAACCTATTTTATCTATTAATATAAAAAGGATAATTATAGATGATGAAAAGTTCTGTGAAAGAAATATACAAAGCTATATGGTACACAAAGGTCAATAGACGGGCCTTTCAGATGGAATGTTCAAAGGAGGCATGGATGGGGGTTGACTTGAACCCGGAATCATGAGATGGAGCTATCCATGGAAGAACAAGACAGAAAGCATCCCAGACAGTGGAACAGCTAACACAAAGTCTTCAAGCCAGAAAGAGCTCTGTATGTCCCAGGAAGAAAAAGGAGGCCTATGTGGTCAGAGAAGAGCCAAGAAGAGAAGGGAGGCAGGAAGACTGAGTCGGTGCATCTATTAGTCCATTATCACGCTGCTATGAAGAAATACCTGAGACTGGGTAATTTATAAAGAAAAGAGGTTTAATTGACTCATAGTTCCACATTTGGAAGGCCTCAGGAAACTTACAATCATAGCAGAAGGCTCCTCTTCACAGGATAGCAGGAGAGAATGAATGCCAGCAGAGGAAATGCCAGAGCTTATAAAACCATCAGATCTTGTGAAAACTCACTCTATCACAAGAAGAGCGTTGGGGAAACTGCCCCCATGATTCAATTACCTAGCAGTATGTCCCTCCCATAACACACAGGGATTATGGGGATTACAATTCAAGATGAAATTTGGGTGTGGACACAGCTAAACAATATCGGTGCATGTGAGGTTTTGCAGGATTTCATTCTGGAGCCAATGAAAAGTCTTTGAAGAACTTTAAGTGTGACACAATCTGGTTTACTTGTTTTTAAAGTCCACTTTGGCTAAGAACAGATTGCAAGTGGTAACAAGTCAAGAGGTTATTCAGAAACCAGTCAAAGAAACATGGTGTGTTCTACTGGAAAGAGTGATGGTGGTAGCAGTGGAGTAAAGTGGTTAACACTCTTTGAAGTTACATAGAAAAAGAAATTGAGGTTCAAAGAGGTTAGGGAAATTGACAAGATTGCACAGCCAATTAGTTGCAGAGTCAGGATTCAAACCTTTCTTTTTTGGATGCCAAAGTATGTTCTCTTTCCTCTGTATTTCTTTGCATCTCCATTTCCTCATCTGTAAAGTAATGGTTTGGGTTAGATTACCTATGAGATGACTTCTGGTTCTAAGATAGCAAAACCTCCCAGCTAATTCACCAAAACATGAACAAATTCCCTCCACTTAGATATGTGTTTAATGTTCCTTGATTATACAGTCTTATCACATGTACACTCAGCCTGTTTTCTGTTGTGCATGTGAAGGAACATACACAGTTTACAGAACACCCACATGGTCTTCGTTTTCAGGAACCTTCTAGATAAGGGTAAGAGAGCAGAGCACAGCTTGTCACTGTGACAGCAAGAAGTGAAGTCCTGGGCTGTCTAGAGAAAGCAGTCCAACTAGTAAGAAATAGTGGTGGAGGGTAGGTGGAAAGGAACAGATGAAGGGGAACAAGGTTATGAGATAATCACCCGGAATAAATAACAAGACATTGATATTTTAAAAATCAAATCCATCACCTGTAAAATAGGAATCCTTTAAAGATAGGGTATAATTTTTTTCCTATTTTTAACATATCTGCATTATTTGAATTTTTGTGTAGAATGCACATTACTTTTGTGGTTTTTAAAAACTAAACATAGAAATAATAGACTTCTAAAAGTGATGATTTCAGTACTGTAGCAGTATGCCCTGGATATTTGGAAGAGGCATAATTTCAAATATTTTAGTGATAAAGCAGAGAAAGAATGACATTGAGAAGTCACTTACTATAGTGGCTCCCAGCTCAGGTTCTGAAGGCAGACTGGCTCCATTCAAACCCTGGCTCTACTTACTGGCCCCAGGACCTTGGGCAAATTACTCGATTTCCCTGGGCCTCTGAGTCCTCATCCATAAAACAGAGTTAACAATCATTAACAATCCTGCCATAGGGAAACCATAAAAACTAAATGAGGGGCCAGCCACAGTGGCTCATGCCTGTAATCCCAGCACTTTGGGAGGTCAAGGCAGGTGGATCACTTGAGGCCAGGAGTTCGAGACCAGCCTGGTCAATATAGAGAAACCCCATCTCTACTAAAAATACAAAAACCAGCTGGGTGTGGTTGGGCATGCCTGTAATCCTAGCTACACAGGAGGCTAAAGCACAAGAATCCCTTAAACCCAGGAGGTGGAGATTGCAGTGAGCTGAGATCGCACTACTGCACTCCAGGCTGGGTTACAGAGCGAAACCCTGTCTCAAAAAAATAAATAAGAGTTAATTTATGTAAATATAAATGTAACTTATGTCCAGACCATGTATTTGGTTTTGTGATTTCAGAAGGCATGTCGCTGTAGCACTGGGACTAGTTTTAACATTGCTTTTCTCGAGAATTTTCTGCTACATATGAGGTATTCTTGAGGACTTGGGAAAAATGCACTGTGTAAACAGGAAAAAATTATTTCACATCAATCAATGTTAAAAGGCAGAAACTATTTCACAGATAACTTTATATAAGAAATGATAGCTATCTTGAATAAAAATAAACTTTTTAATTTGATGTAGAATTAGACTTCTGTTAAATTTTACATATGTCTTTTAATGAGATTTAATTACACTTTCATTTCTGTATTTTAGCATTCTGTAGCTCTGGCAGTTTATATAAGCAGGACGCCCAATTAAAATGTGCATGACTGGTGATCATAAATGTAGGAAGAGAAGACATACATCCTATGGCATTTTTTCTTGATAAAGTTCTTGCACACAGACCCAAATTCTTTGAAGTTCACTTTCCTTTCTGTTGTGGAAAAAGGACCACTGGCAAAATGCCTCTACTCTCCTAGTCAAGGGCAGAGTTTGACTTGCCTTTTGGTATCCTGAAATCCTTTTCTTCAATCAGAAGTTTAACATAGAAGGGTAATTATCAAGGCACCTTCTTGGAGTTTTGTTGCTTCTGGACCCTCCAGAGCCCTCTGGATCCTTCTGCCCTGAGCTTAGGCCTTGGTGTGTAGCCCACATGCTCTAGAGAGAGTATAACATGCTCCTTTCTCTAAACAAAGCTCTCTTTAAGTAAAAAAGAAAGTGGGGGCTGAGGAAAACTATGACTTTAGAGATAAGGTACTACATAATCTTTAAGAATGAATCACCAAATGAGACAGCAAATAATCAGCTCTTTCATCCATCAGATGGTGGTTCTTTCCAATTTGCTTGTGGCTTTTACTTAAGTGATAGTCTATGAATTTCACTATACAGAAATACATATGCACGTAGGGAACTCCATATTCTTTCTGAGCATAGTTTCCTAGTTGAATGTGAAGTGTGTTTAATGGATGTCAGTATCACCTTACCTAACAGAGTTCAAAGAGGGTAAAAATGTTTTGTGTGATGCTGTCAGTACCATTAAGTCAAATGTCAGGAAGTATTATTCACACTGACTCATTCTGATGCATCAAGGCTAACACGATTAGCTTAAGGGAAAGCCCTTCTCAGAGAAGAAAAGAACCTCCAGAAACTCCCAATGGAAAGGGCAAGTCAGGACTCTTTCTGCCTATTTCTATAACTTTTTCAATAGTTTCTTCATGGTCCGATCATTTTTGCTCTCTAAAGTCTAGTTCTGTTCTTATTACTGTAAAGCTTCAGTTTCCTGGTCTATGAAAGGAAGACATAAGAGGACATAATAGCAAACACCTTCTAGACTTATTGTAACAAACAACACAATGCTTTTGGAGGATCAGCATGGTAATTATTAATAGCAATTTGTATTGTGTTATTGTTAGGTCCCAACTACAGCAATCAAACCAAACCACCATCCCTGTTTGTTCCACTCCAGCCACAGCGTCTTTCTTTCTAACCCCACCCACATCCCGCAAGAAGGCAGCCACTCCTGTCTCAGAGCATTGGCCCCAATATCTGCAGTGAAAAAAACAAAATGTCAGCGCGTACATGATGTCATCTGAGTAGTGTCACATAGAGGCCCTAAGTAATCTGGAAATGATCAAGTTGTGATTTTCTCTGGTGTAATTGGTAAATCTTGCAGGAAGACAGAAGCCATAGATTCTGTCACTAACTTCTGCCTAGAATATTCTCCTCCCCACCCAGGTCTTCATTTGGCTGGATGCTTCTCAACATTCACTCTCAGCAAAATGTCTCTTCCACAGAGAGGCTTTTCCCAACCACCTTAGCGAAAGTGCCTCTCGGACCTGCTCACTCTCTATGCTATTTCTGCGAGTCATGTGCTTCAGAGCAGTTGTCACTATCTGGAATTATCTTGCTTGTTTATCTCCATATGTGTTTAATGTCTGTCTCCCTCCCATGATAATGTAAGCCCCGTGAGTACAGAGTCCCTGTCCATCTTGCTTGTGCTACATCCACAGTGCCAAGCACACGGTGCCCAGCACAGACAGGGCACTCAATACATCTCTGTGAAATAAATGAATGAATCAATAGTTCTTGTATCTTCCTTTGAGGCCATAACCCTGGCAGGCCTGAGGCATCCCCCTCATGTTCAATGACAACCAAAGTTCGCTAACTCTCCCATACAAAGATCTTAGGGGGTCTCTTCCCCTGCTGGTTGCAGTGTGTGAGCAGTAAGTCACCTAGCCAAATATGTGCCTCACCCCCATTTTGTAAGATTGGGTATTTATGATGTAGAAATGGTCTTTGCAATTATGTATAGGGGGTGTTCCTAAACTTTGGTCTTCTGGGGAACTGTGTAAAAGTGCTGAGTGGTTCTGAGGAGAAAAATGCTCCTTGGCTAGCAATGCTATGCAGGTGTAAACTCCCAACCTCTAGCCTCAAGAAGAGGGAGTAAAAAGAAAGGCCAAGAAGAATATTGATAAGTGAGTAGTTCATGGGCTTCTTGAACAGGCCCTTGGAAAATACATGAAGGAGAATTAACTAAAACAACCTAAGGAAAGCTGAAAAAAGGATTCTGACTTTTGGGTCAAAGTTAGCAATGCTAGGCTTACTTTTGTATTGTTGCTCGATAGTGTGCAAGAGAATCATCGTGAATGCCAAGCGTCTCAGAAATTTGAGGCTCATTGAAATAAAATGTATTTTGTTAATTTGTTTTTCTTTTGTAATGTTTACCTCATCACAGCAAAATACTAGCTACTTAATTTGGGGGGAAAAATCACGTCCACACTTTGGCACCTGAAAGAAGACGGAAATTAAATGTTCTGTCTGAAAAGGATAGAACATTTGGAAATGGATACATTGAGATTATTCTGATGTTGGATTCTGATGAAAGAATACAAGATTAGAAATGGAACTGTGACGTGAGTCTCTGTTCTGTCACAAAAGGGCTGTGAGGTTTATTAAATCCATTTTTCCTGGGCACCCAAGGTAAACCAGATCTTGTTCTGTATGTCAGAAACACCAGGATATGTGTTAAAGAAACAGTGCCAGCTCTCCTGGAGCTGACAGCCTGGTCAGGGAGACTGACAGGTTAACACTTGCAGTGTCCTAGGACTCTGTCATTAAGGGGTATGCAGACACAGCAAAGAGAGCAGCTAATCCAAGCAGGCAGGGATGATTGCACAGAGGAGGTGTTGGAGAAACCCATCATCTGTCATCTGGTGAAGGCAGCAAACTTGTGAACCTGTTTTCCTGCCAAATGAATCAGGCAACATGAGAACACTAAATTATTTGAGGGGACATCTGCCGAGATCACTCCTGCCTCACTCACTGCACATGCCGACCTCCTCTTTCCCAAGGCTCCAATGCCTCGCCCACCCACTAACCCCTACTCACCTTTGGCGCTCGATTGAGATGTCATTTTCTGTGAGGAAGGCCTCTCCAACTCCCATATGACAAAATGCTCTACTCCCATGCTTTCCATAACACCCATTTTTCTCTCCCTCAGACCAACACATATGTGCTTTATACGTGCCAGGCTGTGTTCTGAGTGCTTTCCACACGTTAACTCATTCATCCTTTCCACCAGCGTATAAGGTATTATAATATTAAATCCCAGTTTCACAGATGAGGAAGCAGAGGTCCAAAGAGGTTAAGTAATTCACCCCAGGAGGTGACAGAGCCAGGATGCAAACCCAGGAATGTGGCTCGGAGCCTGCCTTCATATCCACGCTGTACCTCCTCTCACGGCAGGCAAAACTACCTGTAATGTCCTTCTCTGTCTCCAACTCTAACTGCACACTCCTCAAAGGTAGAGACCATGTCTTCTTACAGTTATACCCCAAATGCCTAACCCAGGCCTGATGCATAGTAGGCATGTGATAATAGTTACTGAATAATTTTTATTTTACTTTATTTTTATTTTAAGTTCTGGGGTACAAGCGCAGGATGTACAGGTTTGTTACACAGGTAAACGTGCCATGGTGGCTTGCTGCACCTATCGACCCACCACCTAGACATTAAGCCCTACACACATTAGCTCTTTATCCCGATGCTCTCCCTCCCCAACCCCAATGCAGAATGATTTTTTTTAAAGAACGTTGGACTATCTCATAGAATAGTCCTATTCATCAAGGAGTCACTTCCTCTTCCTCCCAAGTAATGGATCTGTAGTTGAACACAAGATTTCATGAGAGTCAGGACCAAACTCAAATTGGGAACTCTAAAACATAAACCCTGGAGAAATATCTGGGGGCTTTTTGCTGAAGGCAGCTCTTTGTGAAATCCTTCTTAAGTATAACTAAGCTCCAGATTGTTTCTTTTCATTAAATTTTATTTGCTAAGGTAGTTCTGTAGGTCAAAGTGCTACCCACCTCCCACCATATCCTGGATTGGGGTTTTGTTTTCATCTATTATATTGGCTTGTGGTGTAAGTCAAGGTATAGAAGCAAATCGGATCCCACACTTGTTTTATACCATTAGCTGTTATCTGCACAACAGCTTCAAACAGTGATGGTGCAGCATGCATTGTACTTTAGCTGCAGCCTTCTCTATTGTGTGTTATGCCTCATTTTGCTTAGCTGCCTTCTTTTTCTGGTGAAGCCAAAATGTATGTCCTAAACCGCTGGTGAGGCTGAGAATGAATGCTTGAGCTATTCATTCTCGGCCTCACCAGCAGTTTAGAATATACATCCTCATCTGGATGTAGGCATGCTCAGTGTCTCCAGGGGAACCTGTGGGAATCAGACTCAGTAGATGAGATGTCTCTTGATTTTTTATATGTTTGATGTATAAGAGGTGATCGCATTTCAAAGGCACTCAGAAAATCACATTCTGAACATATAGCAAAGGTAACAATATCAATAGTAAAGCAACCCTTTAGTGTTAGATATAGCATTTTTGTCTGGGAGTTTGGGAGAGACAGGACTATCATTTCAAAAAAATCAGCTAAGACTCATTGACCTTTACTTGTATATGTAAGACTTTAAAAGGGATCAATGTAAAAAAATGAAATGAAGAGAACATTTAAAAGATATTGTGAAAATAATAATAAATAGGCACCTATGGACCTGACATGGAGAGTAAAAGGTGAGTCTTATGTAGTTCTGATTAATCATAGACCATTAATTGAATGATATCATACAGATTATTAATGTTTTAAGAATTAAAATGGATTCAGTCATTTTAGTCTCCAAACCAGGCATCATTTATTGTTTAATGTTTAAAAGTTAATTAGTTAGTGTTATTTAATCATTCTTTGATACAGTAAGTACTCTAGTCAGTTTTTTTAAAAATAGGGACAGGGAGATGCCCTTTCTTGCTGAATAAGGCTCCAACACAGACAGGATAACTGCACAAATCTGTTCTTGTTTGTTCTGACTTTGCTCCCTTAAGTTGAGCTGGCCTAGCAGTACATCATGGCTAATACTAAATAAAAATGAGTCCTGGATGCCAATTCCCAGCTTGCTGCATCCTTCCCTAGGGCCCCCCACCCCAGGCCTTGAACCCTTGCTGCACTCTCAGCTTTCAGATCTGATGCCTGGAATGGCTTTCCTGGCCGTCAATCTTCCATTCTTCTCTTAGGCCAATCTTTACATTAGCTTCCATTTGGGTCCACTTTTGGGTAACCACCCTATTTAAAACCAGCCTTAGTCTCTGGGACTCCACTTGGTCCAGCCTCCCATAAGTAGAGAATCAAACTGACTAACTCTACTCCCAACACACGTTAGAGGTTGTAATTTTTGTTCAACATGATTAACAAATACTAAGAACACAACAAAAATGATTGTTAATTCAGAAGACCAAGCATATTGAAAAGAAGGTAAGGAAGAAAGAGGGGAAAGTCTTCTGCACATGAATTAGCCAACACCAAGAAATCTTACTTGCAGAGGTTTGCCCTGATGCAGAAGATTTGTTACAGAATGTTAGTCTTCAATCAAAGGAATATTTGAAGTTCTCTAAAGACTAATTACTGTAGGGCGATATGGAACAAATTTCCTTAGGCATCATCTTTGGTTTGGAAGAGGGAGACTGAGGAGGCATAAATAATAGTTTCCTAGCTTTCCACTGGAAGCAAGAAATAGTGTGCAGGAACTGCAGTGATGCCAAACCACACAACACCTTCATGAAGACGTTCGTGTGGAATGTGCTTGTGAGCTTTATTCCCCCACACAATTGATAACTTTCCAAGTTCAGCTGGCTCCAGCCTTTGCTAGGCACAATTTTAATGTCTCTTGTCCTTACACAGAGCTTCCCTGAGTTTTCTGCAGTGTTCTGTGGCTGCCTTAAGGGTAACTTCATTTTGGCCATCATCTCAAGCATTCTTCATTGGCTTCAGTTCTTTCAGCAGGACCACTTAGGTCCCAAGACTATCTATTTTACAATTAAACGTGTTCCTATACAAATGACAAGCTCGTCATTTCTCCAAACCCTCTGGCAGTGGGGTTTAATATATGTTCCCATACCTATAGCCTTTACATGATTTTGTTATTCTTCTGCTCTGAGAGAAGTGGATAGACTTCTCTTCTGCTTGCCCAAGTGATTGAGGGTGGCAGTAACCCTCTAAGTTTCTGGGGTCCTTGAGGAGGTCATGCCATCACTTCAAATGGTCTAAGTTGTTCTGATACACTTTGCCATACTGAGGACAATGATCCATGGTGGATTTTCCTCTGGGATTTTTGCAAATATTATTTATAGTATGCATGAGTTTCCTATAGCTTCAAACAAATGACCACAAACCTGGTAGTGCAAAACAACAGAAATGTATTGTCTCACAGTCCTGGAGGCCAGCAGTACAAAATCAAGGTGTTGGCAGGGCACCACTCCCTCTGGACGTTCTTGGGAGAATGCTTCCCTGCCTCGTCCAGCTTCTGGTGGCTGTTGGCATTTTTTGGTTTCCAATCTTTGCCTACATGGTCACATCACCACTCTCTTCATGTGTTTGTCTTCTCCTCTGTCTCTTATCAGGACACTTCTCATTGGATTTAGAGCCCATCCAAGTAATACAGATGACATTTTAATGTAATTAAGATTCTTAATGTAACTATATCTGCCAATACTCTTTTTCCACATTAGGTAGCACTCACAGTGTCTGGGCATTAGACAAGGACATATTCCTTAGGAGGCCCCCATTCAGTCCATTATACCCTGTGTTCTGATGAAAAGTCTCTACAGATAACTGACCCTCACCCCACATTATTTCCCTGTGCCATGCAAATAATGTCTTTGAGAGGAACATCTGATAAGAGAGTTAGGGTCCCAGGTGAGACATGTGTCATTAGGCCTTTGCAATATCATATTGAGTGAGCACAGCTCATTCATGATGGTGTGTATAAAAAGACTTTCACAAAAAGGCTATCTACAGAGGTGTATGTCATAGGCATAAACAAGGGCTATTGAGGCACCCAGACACTAGCAATGGGATGAACAACTACTACTCCTATGGCCAAAGGAACAAGAAGAGAAAAGAGTGTAACTGGAGCCTCATGAGAACTGAGGAATAGAAGAAGGGTCACTTGGCGGAAGCTGTAATCTTGGAGGGAGGCGACTACGGGTGGATATGCAGTGCTAAAACAGAAAGGGAGAGGGAAGATCTCTCCTTCCAACAGCCAATCTTCCTGCTGGAAACTGCCATTGGCAGAACACAAGTGAAAGCTTACAGGCAAGAGAGCCAGTTGGCAAGATGGTTAAGGATCAGCATCCTAGCACATGGAACAAGACAATGAAAGGCAGAAAACGCATCAGGGCAGAGACAGGGGTGGTACAAGCCAACCCAGAAAGATAAAACATGTACATAAACAACAGATTCTAGACAAAGGAGAGAATTTCCAGCTTACAAGTGATTATATGGGTTGGTGTGAGCCTGGAAATCAGGGGGGGCCGATTCATTGAGAAGTTTCTAGATGAACCTTGAAGAGGAAACAGGATCTAGGGATACAGAAATAGGAAAGGGGTATTTTCAGGCAGAATGAGCAATGTTACAAAGGCTCTAAGGACACATCATCTATGTAGGATTGGGAATTCATATGAGGGGAAAAACCAATGGTTCTGTCTGAAACAGGAATGTAGGAAGGGAAACTAAGGCTAGAAGGTAGGATGGATCCTCTAGTGAGGAGCCTGAAATCTCCTGTATGATAGTTTGACTTTCATTCTGGGGACAGTGGAGCACAAGCATAGTTGTCAAGAACAGGCTTTAGAGAGATTAATTCTCTGGACAGAGAGCAGAGAATATAGACCCTAATGGAAGAGAAGTAGAATGTTCATTTATGGAAGTAGTGGTTGCTGAAAGGCTTTGTCCTTTTGCTTGAACTTCCACAAACCAGCTTACCCCAGGAAGCTCTTAACCACATCCATGCTCCCATTGCCTTCCTTCCCTAGACTTTAAAAACCAAGCATAGGATTAGTTAAAAATTTAAATCAACCAGAGAGTTAGTTTAGCTACTGCTGCCAAAACTTAATGCACATCATTGAAAGAGCAGTAAGTTCGGTGAGAAATATAGTCACAGTAATAGACATCATGATGTCACAGCCCAAACTGCCGAGAGCCTACTGGTGCCACAGCTGTGGGCTGGCTTCTCTTCTCTTGGAGTCAGACTTTTTAATTTGCCTGCTGTCTTCTCTACGTGGTAGCCACTGCTCTAACTCTTTTAGTAGCCACCTATCTCTCTCAGGCCAGAGTGAACCATCCCTCTTTTTGAGATTGTTTGTTTGCCTATTTTGTCTTTATAGAAGCTTGGAATTTGCATGTTTTACTTGGCCATGTGGTCCAGATCCTAGGAAGCAAGACTCATCAGACACTTGTACTAAAACCCAAAGCTCTCTTAATCTAGTTTCAGTTGCTGAAAGTACTAGCAGAATTTCCAGAGGAGAGCAATGAGATAAAAGATAGAGGTTGCAACGTGTCAAGCCCTAGCCTAGAATGTTGTTGGAAAGACTTTCATGAGTGAAGACTTACTGCAGAGCAACAGATTCTTACGCAATGTCTCTGTTCACAGAGTAGTTTGTTGGCTTTAGAAAAATTTTTTGGGCTTGAGATAATAGTTACTTACTTATATATTCCTTGTGTAGATACTACTGCCAAGGAATTATTTGGTGCATCCATTCATACAGAGGAGATAGAAATGCCTTATAACCCATTTTTGTTTCAATTATCTATTTTGAAATAACCATGGTTTGGTGGAGAATATTCAAATGATTATGTTTTTGGCCTGACTGGCAAAAACTCATGATGCTCAGGCTTTTAGGAAGTAACTCATGATGTGCAGGCTTTTAGGAGGAAGCATAATGTAAATGAAACATTTCTATAATGCCAGTATGTATTTGGGACCATACAGGAATCTAATCTCTGAGCCTCAGACTCCTAATCTGTAAGATGAGCAGGATAATGTTAATACCACATTTAGAAAATAATTATAATGTCTGTAAACATGCTTTTAAAAAAATTCTAGTACCTTTTATAAGTGATAGTTTGTTGTTCTTGCTATGATTGCTTGGGAATATGTCCATTTTAACTAATCTAATTAGAAATGGTGATAGTGGGGTTAAGAAGTCTACAGCTATATTTCTGTGTCTTGAATTTTGGTTTTTAGACAGTGAGAAATGATGCTATGTAATTAAATTCTTCAAACATAGTCTAATTTCTTAGTTAAGGTACTGTGGGACACACAGGTATGAGTAAATAAAGTCCCTGTACACCTGAGCTTTACAGCAGAGTGAGGAGATGATAGATTGATAGATAGATGATAGATAGATAGATAGGTAGATAGATAGATAGATAGATAGATAGCATGGATGCAGAGATAGAGAGAGACAGAGACAGAGGGATGGATGCATAAGAAGAGAGAGGTAGATAGATGAGATGGAGATAGAGATGTAGAGAGATAGTGATGGAGATGGAGATTGATAGAGATGACAGAGTTGGATAAAGATGGAATGCCTTCCCTTAGATTGATTTTGCTCATGAGTGGTCTTTATAAATAGGGTTTTGCTCCCTACTAATTCTGATGACAATGGCCATTTCTGTCTGTGAGACTAGAAAGTGAGATGATCATCAAGAAGAATGGGTTTATCAGCAGCCGTGCTTGACTATGTTCTTGTTGAGTAAGTTTCCTATGGAGACTTGGAAAGAGTTGTAAAAACTCTACTAAAAGCAGATAGAAGGTGGTTCCCTACATGTTGATAAGGGGATCTTCCCCATTTTTTGCCTTGGTTAGTGAGGGCCTCATTATAGAATTTTGGAACTATATATGAAAATCATCTAAAAGACCAGAGGACAGAGTCTAACGTTTTTACTTTATGAGTTTTTCCTAGGACACTTTTAAACAGTAACAACAACAGCAATAATAAAGAAGTTAATGCTTATTTGTTAGGCAGTAGTGACATTTGGAGCTACACACTTCAAGTTACTCTTTGAAAACACAGACCTGGCTTTATAACCCTAAAAATGTCCTATTTCTTTAATAGACTATATATACATTAAAAGAAACAAATTCTAAAAGAATTAAAACTGATTGAGACACCAAGAATAAAAGACTCTGCATTTGTTAAGACATCCAAATGTTGGGGGTTTTGTTTTTTGTTTTTAGAGACAGGGTTTCACTTTGTCACCCAGGCTGGAGTGCAGGAGCACAACCATAGCTCACTACAGATATCGTCTCACTTTCCAGAAACAACTTACCAATCTGTACCCCCACCAGCAGAGAAAGAAAGGTGTTTAAGAGTGTCACATTGTTTCCCTAACAGCTTTGAGTATTTCCACTTTTACAAATCTTGGCTGATGTTTTTATTTTACTTATTTATTTTTTTTGAGACAGGGTCTCACTCTGTCACCCAGGCTGGAGTGCAGTAGCATGACAGCATGACCATAGCTCACTGTAGCCTTAACCTTTTAGGCTCAAGAGAGCCTCTCGTCTCAGCCAATTTGCTTTTATTTTTTTCTGGAAATGTATCTCATTATGTCATAAGTTATTTTCATAGCAGATAAAAAGTTAATACAAGACAAGATTTAAATATCCCCTCTCCAGCAAGACCCAGAACTTTGATTATCTCTACCTGGAGAATAGAAGGCATATAAGGATGCTAAGTTATCCCAATAAGATGTTGTATACTAAGTGCGATTTCAGGTTCTGTAGATGAAGTTTCAGGGAATTACTCCCATTCGTGTTAACATGCATGCCAAATGGTTTTTTAAAAAAATACCCAAGACATTTATTTGGGCACTTGGGGAACTTTCAGTTGTTTTCTCTGATTGAAATACTATCTAATTTGGGAACTTGTGATACTCCAAAATAAAATCAAACACTTAAAGAAGTAAAAGTGAGAGAAGACCATAAAGAAAAATTTATTATAAATTTAACTATTGTTTCTTACAGGAACTTTTTAAATTGCAAGGATGGATAGATGATAGATAGATAGATAGATAGATAGATAGATAGATAGATAGATAGTATGGATGCAGAGATAGAGACAGAGAGGGATGAATGCATTAGAAGAGAGGTGACAAAACATGGTGAATGAATGGACAACAAAACCGTAGCCACTTGTAAACACTTAAGTGTGACCCTGACATGAGATTACCCTCACCAAGAGGGTATTGAAATAATTGAAATAATTATCCTCACTTCTACAGACAACAAGACATGAGATTACCCTCATCAAGAGAGCATTGAAATAATTATCTTTACTTCTGCAGACAACAGGACGTCTCGACACAGTTTGAAAAACACTCATCAGAACCCATCTCCTCATGTGGTTCATGTGGTATCATGACAGCAGAAGCCCAAAGAGGTGGAATGATGTACCCAAGAACACACTGTAAGCAGGTAGTCAAGTTTGACTGCTGCCCATGCCTCCTATGCTTCCTCTTGATTTCTCTCTCATACTCCATTCTGTGTCTATCTACTCGATATTTGAGGGTTTATTTAGATTTTTCTCATGGAAATATTTCATGTCTCAAATAATATTAGGCAAGCACTTGAGTGCCTGAATCATATATTTTTTTTTTTTTGAAATAGAGTCTCACTCTGTCACCAGGCGCCAGGCTGGAGTGCAGTGGCGTGACCTTGGCTCACTGCAACCTCGGCTCACTGCAACCTCTGCCTCCCGGGTTCAAGCAATTCTCTTGCTTCAGCCTCCTGAGTAACTGGGACTATCGGCACGTGCCACCATGACCAGCTAATTTTTTGGTATTTTTAGTAGAGACAGGGTTTCACCACGTTGGCCAGGATGGTCTCAATCTCTTGACCTCGTGATCCACCCGCCTCAGCCTCCAAAGTGCTGGGATTACAGGCGTGAGCCACCATGCCCGGCCCTGAGTCATATTTTTGAAATGTATCTTCTCTTGAAGGCTCACACAGCCTCTCCCCAAAGTCTTCTTGGATTTTCAAAATTACCAGTTGCCATCTTAACAAACTTGCTGACATGCCTGCATACTAAATTTTGACAGCATAGAAATGGGATCTGGCCTTTTGAGGTGAGGCATACTCTTTCTTTTTTCCCCTAGTAAAGAGTACCCAAAAAATGCAGGTATAATCTCTTACCTCATCTAGACCAGAAACAAAGAAAGCAGTAACATTAACTGCTTTTGCTTTCCTTTCTTCCAATGCCATGCCCCATGACCTTCTTCAAATTGAGTTGGTAGTTTATGCTAAAATAACCTATAAGCAGGTGAGTAGCTGGAGAGACCAACATTAAGGAGCCTAAATAACTGACAAACTAGACAATCAGACCCACAATAGTCAAGAATTTTTCATTGCTTTAGCAATTTGTTGGTCATCTGCTCTATACTTTTCTCTAAACAACGAAATCCCTATAAATGACCTTTCACATAAAACAACCCAAGAAAGATTGGAAGAGGGACGGAGATCATCATGTAATCATGTGATGGCCCCCACCACTTTAATCTGATTGACAGAAGCACAGCCCCTTCTCTGGGTGCAAGAGAGGCCTCCACTGTGTGTAAAACGTTGGGTCACAATGCCCAGTTCGTGACACCATGACTTTGCCAGAGTTCCCATCTGCTGCTGCAGCCTGCACAGTACACCAGGAAAAACATGACAGAAGGCCTGTATTAGATGGAGCTTCTCCAGAGGAACAGAACCAATAAGGTTATACATAAAGAGATTTATGATAAATAAACTAATTCACATGATTATGGAGGCTGAGAAGAACCAAGATCTGCAGAATGATGGCCTGAGACTCAGGAGAGCCTGTGGTGTAAATTACAGTCCCAGACAGAGTCTGAAGGGAGAGGAGAGAACACTGTGTCCCAGCTAAGAGGCCAGCAGACAGAGAGCAAATTCTCTCTTGCTCAGCCATTTGTTCTATTCAGGCCTTCCACAGATTAGATGAGGCTCACCATCGCTGAGGAGAACAATCTGCTCTACTCAGTTTACAGATTCAAATGTTCAGCTCATCCAGAAACCCCCTCATGGACACACCCAGAATAATGTGTACCCAAATGCCTGTGCATTCTGTGGCCCAGTCAAGTTGACAGATTAAATTAACCATCACAACATCTAGGGAAGGAGGAACAGCCTCTGCAAGACTGACCCTGAAAACTTGTCACTCCAGACACAGACTGGGGTATCTTCCCCGGTGTCCACCTGGCAGAAATTCCACCTTACATAGCCCATTCTGCAATCCGCCATGACTGTAGATGCAGCCACTCTGTTGACTCCTAGACTTGACTTTTGTGTTCTTCTTAAATGAAGCCATTGCCCATATGTGAAGAAATATGACTTTTGAACACTAACACCTGTTAAGGATGAAAGAAATGTTCTCAAGCATTTATACATATATGTTTTTGTTTATATCAAGTTTGGGGAGATGGGAAGAGGCAAATTGTGAGACACTTATGTCTCATAATAATGTGATAGGAGAAATGGCGTGTGGTTGACAGATTCTTCAGTTGGTTTTAATGACATAATAAGAGGACAACAGTGTCAATGCACTCATTTGCAAGCAGGGTCCAGAGCATGGAGAAGAATCGAAGGCTAATTTTCTTTTAGAACAAGTTCATTAATTGATGTTAATGGAGATTCTAGCCATTTTTCATAAGAAGCTGCTTCAGAATATAGCCTGAAAGAGTCTATCCCCTGCAATATTTGGCAAGCAAATACAAGGCAGAAGTCCTTTAATTATCATTTCTTAAAGGATTTTTGCTATCCTGGTTAGTATAAGTTGGTCTTTTAAGCACATGATTTTGCAAAGATCCATAATTCACTCATTTTCCAAACCAGATTTAAGCATTCTTAATGTTTCATCAACCTAGAATTTCTCCAGCACAGGACAGACCTCAGCTCAACATAAAATCAGTGAGGTTTAAATGAAACCAAAATAAAATCGTATCTGTTGGGCATGGAAGCTCATGCCTATAATCCCAGCAGGCCAAGGTAGGAGGATTCTTGAGGCCATGAGTTCAAGACCAGCCTGGGTAACAAAGTTGACCCTGTCTCTACAAAAAGAAAAGGAAAAAAATTAGCCAGAAATGATGGTGTGAGCCTGTAGTCCCAACTACTTGGGAGGGTGAGGCAAGAGGATCTCTTGAGCCCAAGTTAGAGGTTGCAGTGAGCTATGATTGCACCACTGTACTCCAGCTTGAATAATAGAGTGAGAAAATATATCCCTTTAATTCTGTATTACAATGTATATTTAGACAAGGATTCTCGTTACTTAGTAAACATTGAGTTTGGGGCATAAGTCATCCCTAAGCCAACCTGTCAAGAATCTGTGGCAGGTAAATTTACTTCAACACCAGCTTAAATTGATAATGTAAAACAGAAACTGTAAAGTCAATAAAACGCCTATTATGGGAAAACATCAAAGTGTTTGGTACTAAACCTGGAAATAAGGGAAAATTAGAAAATGAAGTTGTCTGAAAGGATTATTCTGCATCCCCCCTCCTTCCTGACCCAAATACTCACAAAAGAATTGACGTGTTTGTGCTGGATTAAGTGTTATGGGCTCTTGGAGGAAAGGAGGTGTTGTCAGAATAGATGTTGTTCTTAACTTTTTCCATGGCCCTTGTATATTACTCCACAGTTCATGATCCTGTTTTATAGCTGGCTGACTGCTCCCTCCTCCCAATCCCTACTCCCTTATTAAACAAAAGACTGCACGTTCTGGGAAGGGTTAGCAACTCACCCGTGTCGCTGTCATCCAGACAGTGCTGTTATGTGGTGGAAAGTGCTCAGGGCTGGGACTTTGGAACAGCACTCTGCGGTGCTTGCAGCAGGCCCTGTACAAGTCCCACCCCAGGGCTGGTATCAGAGAGGCCAGCAAAAGGCAGCTGGTGGGAGGGACCCACGCAGCTCCACCCACAAATGCTACAAATGCTAAAATCTCTTCTCTTCTCCTTCCTCAACTCTTTTGATCCTTACTTTCCTCCAGCTCCCTTCTTCCAACTTACTTTCTCTTTTACTTTTCTCTCTTCTTCCAACTTACTTTCCTCTATTTCATCACCTCAAATTCATTCATTCCACAAATATTTATCAAGCACCTACTATACAAGGCACCCAATCTTTGCCACACCTCAGACTGTCCTTCATCCTTATTTCTCTCTGAAGCTGCTCTGGACAATGTCATCTGTTGGTTGTTAAACCTGTGGTCACATTTCCAATGCCTTCTCTACAGCATCTGGGAGTGTTGATCTCTTCATCTGTCATAAAACATTGTCATGCATTGCCTTCCTTAATAACCCCCTTTCCAGGTTTCGTCCTTCCTCGGATGCTTCCTTCTTGATCTTTTTCTTGTTCTGTATCCTTTTTCTGTTATTCAATGTTGGCATTTACCAGGGTTACATTATTACCCCTCTTCTCCTTTAATCCTACATTGTTCTCTGGATTGTCTCATTTATTCTTAAGCTTTCAGCTATCACCTACAATGCTGAAAACTCTGAGGGCTAAATTTTCAACCCTTATGTCTCTTCGGAATTCCAGACACATTTAATCAACTATTTACACAATATAACCACCTGTTCCAGTTACTATAGCTGCATAACAAGTCATCCCAAAGCTTAGTGGGAGAAAACACACATCAGAAACCCAGACAGTACGGTGAGAACAGTTATTTATACTATATTTCTGGGCCCTCAGCTGGGAAGACTTAAAGGCTAGAGTGATTTGACAGCTAGAGATTAGAATCCGTAAATGTCTCTACTCATGTGTCTAGTGGTTGTTGCTGACTGTCAGCTGAGATTTCAACTGAGACCCTCAGCCAGACACCTGCAAATGGCTTTTTCTCATGGCCCAGACTTCTTCATAGCATAGAGACCTCAGGGTCATCTCAGTTCTTATATGGAAGCTCAGGGCTCGTGAGTATCCCAGCTAACAATGTAAAAATTGTGTTGTGTTTTATGATCTAACCTCAGAAACCACTCAATGCCACTTCCATCACTTTATATTAGGTAGAAGAGAGTCATAAGCTCATCCATACTGAAAGGCAGAAAAATCAGATTTTATTGGGTGATGGGGCAGTGGCAAGGCTGTAGAAGAGCATATAGGACATCCGAGGGTGTTGACCTCTTCATCTGTCATAAAACATTCTGCTGCAGTCATCTTTGGAAGGTACAGACTGTGACACTCACTCCTCTCCTATGCTTGCCACACTTCACATATATGGATGTTTCATAGTGTCACATACATTCACTTTCCTTCATGCTTTTGCACATACTGCTCCCTCCAACTAGAGCACATTTTTCTGCCTTCTAATGAAGAATCGCCACCTATTTATCTCTCAAACCTCATCTCAGATGCCATTTCATTCAGATCCAAGATTGCCCTTAGGAGAGACATGGGTGTCTACCACTCCATTTGCTTTCCTCTCCATTGGTCCTCCGTGTCCACCAACAGCTGGATGGGGGCAGGGTGGACATCACATGCACAAATTCTATAGCCCTTATCCTGAATTCAGAGCCTGGGTCTGTCATTCACTGGTTGTGTGAACTTGAGCAATTTGCTTGCTTTCACAAATCGTTAGTTTCTACACCTATAAAATAAGGGGGGTATTATAATCATTTTATGAGCTAAGCCTTATATGGGATGATATGAAGACATTAGTCCATAGGTGCTTCAGAAAAATTTAGCTATTGGCATGATCCTGAGAACCATATGGATCAAAGATTAAGAACTGGTATGATAATGCAAAAATGTCCTCTCTAGCTCTAAAAAGCTATATTGCTCAAAAAATGCAAAGAAAAAGATCACTTTTTTGAACTATGTTCAATATACAGTCCTCCATTGTCTATATTTCTATGGCTTCATGTTTTAATGATTATAATTAATATATATTCAGTATTTAGATAGCCATTCTTAGGTACAGACATTTGGGTAGAATGTTCTATATTAAGCATAGCTAATTATTACTCTCCAAATGTATACTTTTTCTCTTACTGATGTGAGAGAATCCTCCTGCTTTTAAAAAGGCACTTTCCCAGTTGCCTCTCCTATGAAAGCCACCTTTCTTTCTTCTGCTCGCACCATTGATCCAAGTAGAACAGCTAATTCAGCATAATTCACTACCCAAATCTGACCTCTTTCTTTCTCTCCGTGATTCTGTTAACCTCTGTGCTTGGTGCTTACCATGTGTATTAGTCCATTTTCACGTTGATTATAAACACATACCTGAGACTGGGCAATTTACAAAAGAAAGAGGTTTAACTGGACTTACAGTTCTACATGGTTAGGGAAGCCTTACAATCACAGTGTAACACAAAAAGGAACAAGTCCCATCTTACATGGATGGCAGCAGGCAAAGAGAGAATGGGGAAGATGCAAAAGTGGAAACCCCTGATAAAAACCATCAGATCTTGTGAAACTTATTCACTACCATGAAAACAGGATGGGGAAACTGCCCCCATGATTCAAGTATCTCCCACCAGGTCCCTCCCACAACACATGGGAATTATGAGAGTACATTTCAAGATGAGATTTGGGTGGGGACACAGCCAAACCATATCACCATGGGTTTGGTTGGCTCTGGGGATTAAATGTAGAGTTCCCCAAAATTACCCTATGGTAAGGAACAGGCCCTGCTGAACTATTTGCAGTGAAAGAAACACGTTTTTATGGTGATTTGAAAGTGTTTTGGGGGTTCTGGTTTTTTTTTTTTTTTTTTTTTTTGCTTCTTCACATTGAATTTTTCTAGCTTGCCAGGCAGTTACTTCTGCACAATATGTGTGATGGGGTTGTTTGTTTTATACATCACTATGCCAAGGAAAAGAAGCAGCCTTTAATGTAGTTTAAATACCACATGTAAGATGGGCCAAAATTCCAGCTCCATACCTGTTTGAGCAGAGTACAAAAATAAATAGGAACAATTTAGAGGACATTATAATGAGATAACTATTGGCTTGGTATATGGAAGATCTTTCTAACACAGAGCCATTCAAAAAATGGGATGAGTCACTTGCTTTAGGAGATAGTCAGCTTTCCACATGGAAAGGAAGACTCAAAAATCAGGGAATAGTGAGATAAAGAAACCTTATTCTTCTAAGAGTTCATAATAAAATTTCAAAACTTAAGAGCCCAAGAAAATCGTCCACCATCACGATTGCTAAAGAGCACCTCCAAGCTGAATTGTCTGGGCTCAACAGGAAAGCAGCTCTAGAGAAGCCATCTCTGTGGATGAAAATTTTAATGTCCTTCATGTAAAGGTGAGTAATGCAAGTGTGACTGAGCCACAAACTTATCACTTTAAAAACTTCTTCTTATTATTTGATTGTAGTTTGCCACTCTCCAAGACATGACTACACATTCACCGTAACTAGACTGTAAGCTCCATGAAAGCAGGGACCTGGCCATCTTGTTCCCTCATTCTTCAGTACCTAGATTAACATCTGTTTGTCCATAAATATTTGTTGAATGTGATCTTGACCTAGGCCTCTGTCCATGCTGGAGCACATAGGAAAGCATGAGTTAAATAAGAAAAAATATACATAACAAATAATTGACAAGTTTTGTTAATTGAAGCTTACAAAAGACGTTTCTTTTAAATATTATGTCTTCTCAGCTGAGAAAAACTTCCAGGGAGAGACTTTGAAGCATTTCCACTTACACTCTAAGTTTACCAGCCCTTTGGCAGCTACAAACAACTCCTGGACATTTCTGCAAGTAAATTTCTGTATTTCCAGTGATTTGAGTAAAGGAGAATACACATAGGCTTACAAGACAGAAATCAATATACAGTACTGTTCAACCAAAGTTAGTGTTGAACTAAAGAGTAGCAGGGCACACGAGGAAACAAGTGCCAAAAGTAAGGGAACAAGCTGAAAAACCATTAAAATGTGGCTATTTTCCAACGTATGATCTAAGTTGAATAGATGGTTTGGCCAGGGCACTGCTCTAGGAGTCAGAGGACTTGCATTTTAGTTCTAACTCTTGCCACAAAACAAGTACCACATTGTGTCCTTTGTAAAGTGAGGTGAGTGGACCAAATCACTGAGGATCCTACCCATTCCTTCTCAACACACAGGAAAACATTTTAAGCATCTATTTAAAGCAGAAATTCATCATATTGTTTGTATATTACTGACACCCTAAAAGAGTAAGCAAATACAATTCAGTATACTGAGCTCTGAAAAATGGCAAGAGAAATCTGACAAAAATCCATCCACTCTTGAATACCATTGCTGCAAATACAAATTCACTTTAAGCTCTTGGGTAGTAAACTGAACTTGCTGTCACAAAACACAATTATCCACATGTCCCATTGCATATTCCTGTTGGGAATAATTGTGTTCACACTCTGGGACACACAGGGCTTCTTCAAACTACAGAGTGAATCACACATAGTGGTTAGTTCTCAGGGAAACAAATTTTCACTTGGGCAATATAATATTCTGCTCAGGTGTCTTAAAGAACATAAATGTATTCTCTCACAATTCTAGAGACCGGAAGCCTAGATCAAGACATTGGCAGGTTTAGTTTTTCCTGCGGCCACTGTCCTTGGCTTGCAGACCACAGCTTTCTCATCATGTCCTCACATGGCCTTTCCTCTGTGCATGCATGCTGTGGTTTGGCTCTATCCCCACCCAAATCTCATCTTGAATTGTAGCTCCCATAATTCCCACATGTCGTGGGAGTGGCCTGGTGAGAGACAATTGAACCAGGGAGGATGTTTCCCCCACACTGTTCTCATCAAAGTGAATAAGTCTCATGAGATCTGATGGTATTATAAGAGGAAATCCCTTCTGCTTGGCTCTCATTCTCTCTTTGCCAGCCACCATGTAAGACATCCCTTTGCTCTCCCTTGCTCTTCTGCCATGATTGTGAAGCCTACTCAGCCACATGGAACTGTGAGTCCATTAAACCTCTTTTCCTTTATAAACTTACCAGTCTCTGGTATGTCTTCATCAGTAGCATGAAAATGAACTAATACTATGCACATCCTTAGTATCTCTCCATGTGTCTCCATTCCTCTTCTTATAAGGATACCAGCCATGTGGGATTAGGGTCCACAATAATGGCCTCGTTTTAACTCAATTACTTCCTTAAAGACCCTCATCTCCAAAACAGTCTCATTCTGAGGTAGCAGGGTTTAAGGCTTTAATATATTAATTTTTAATGGGATGTAATTCTACCCATAGTAGACAGGTATATCCCCAGAAGCCAGGGGAAAAAAAAGAACCTTAAACGCATGCAGTATATTCTGCTTCCAATGTTTGCTGAAGTGAATGTACTGACAAAATGTGTATTTACAGGCCCCATCTCAGCATACAGAGTTATGACCTCGTCCAAGCCAGTCCAAACAGAGCTCAGTGTGTCCTTCCCAACCTGGTCTTCCTCTCCTCATCACCACATCCTCCCTACCACATGGAGATCGAGGCTGCAGTGAGCCAAGATCACACCACTGCACTTTGGCTTGGGTGTCAGAGTGAGACCAAATATCAAAACAAAACAACACTCCATGGGAAGTACCCAGAAAAAAATTGCATATTTTTCTTTTTGATAAAAAACAGTAATAACTAAACTTTATATCACGTTTAATAGTTTTCAGTGCACTTTTCATATGTTTATCTTATTTAAGTCTCACACAAACTGTGAGATAAGCAATGTTTTCATCCCTTTTTATAGACGGAGAAACTCGGACTTGGCAGGTTGTATAGCTTGCCTCAAATGACAGGGCTGGCAAATAGGGCATGCTGATCCAAGGTTACTAATGGAAGTTAAGAACCATCAGGTCTTTGTCTTCAGTCTTTGAGTATATTGTTGCTGAATCAAATCAGCATTGCTTACAGAGTGCCTATTTGAGTTTACAGCAAATGTTACAAGTTTGTTCTGCTATCAGAAGGACATGAGTTTGAATACCAGCTCTGCCACTGACTTATCTTGTTCCTTGGATCAAGTTATTCATTCCTGCAGCTACATTTATCAAGTGCCTTCTATATGCCAGGTACTGTTCTGGGAACACAGCAGTGAGCAAAATAGGCCTGAACATTATTCTCATGGAGTTCACAACCTAGAGGGAAATAAGATGCCTTACCGGAATTGTTCAAGTCACAACTGCTATGCAGAAAATGACACAGAGGAAAGGATAGAGAATGATTCTGGGAAGAAGAGAACTAATTTTAAATGAAATGTCAGGAAAGGCCCCTTTTAAGAGATGAGATTTGGCCTGCAACCTGATAGATCTACAAAATACCTGACTACCACTCCTCAGTCAGAAATCACTAAATTCTTAAGCAGAAAAGTAACATTGGTAAGAAGGATCTAGATGTTTGAAGATCTGGGACCAAGAGAGCAGAAAATCCAGAGGCTCTAAGGCAAGATCTCATTGAGGTTTGAAGAGAAAGAATGCCCCTGAGAATGAAGCATAGTGAAGGAGGGGAAGATTGGTAGGAGGGAAGCAAGAGAAATAAGTTAGGCTGTATTATATAGAGTTCGCAGGCCAAGGTAAGGAGGTTGAATTTTATTATAATTGAAACCTTCTGTCAATGATTGTGAAGCCTCCCCAGCCACATGGAACTGTGAGTCCTTTAAACCTCTTTTCCTTTTTAGCTTGCTTCAAATGACAGGGCTGGCAAATAGGGCATCCTGATCCAAGGTTGCTAATGGGAATTAAGAACCATCAGGTCTTTGTCTTCTGTCTCTGAGTATATTGTTGCTGAATCAAATCAGCATTGCTTACCGAGTGCCTATTTGAGTTTACAGCAAATGTTACAAATTTTTTCTGCTACCAGAAGGACATGAGTTTGAATACCAGCTCTGCCACCTACTTATTTCCACTAAATTTTGAAGCAAGAAAGTAACGTTATTTAATTCATGGTAACTGCTCATAAATCTAACCTCTCTAAGCTTCAGTGTCTTCATTTGCAAAATTCTGGTAATCATAGTAGCTACTCAATATTTTAGTTGAGAAGACTGAATTCGTTTGAAAACAACTCAACACGCTGAGTTATGTTAACTCCTGTTATTATGAAGCGATGAGTGAACTAGAAGATATAAATGAATGTAAGACATGTCCATGCCCTCAACAGTTTTGCTATTTCACAGCACTAATTCAGTCTTTCTGCATTTTTGCTGCTTTTTAAAATACAATGTAAATTTCCCATGCAAGAATACATTCTAAATAATTTATGTAGACACTCTGCCCTCAAAGAGGTGGAGCATAATTTCCCACTGCTTAAGTGTGGACTATGCCTAGTGACTTCCTTTCAAAGGGTACAATATGGTAAGGTGTAACCAAACACTACCTGTACCCCAATAACCTATGGAAAAATAAATTTAAAAAAAATCCTTAACTAAAAAAAAAAAAAAAAAGAAAAAAGAGTAACTTTGCAGTGGAGAAACCTGACAAACACTGGCTGATCCAGGCGACCAAGATTAACATCAACAATGATTAGTCATAAGAAGAGTATGTACCTTAGATGTGATGTCACGAGAATAGCAGTTTATGTCTGAGATTTGCCTCCCCAAAACACAATATCCCGATCTAATCATGAGAAAAAGTATAGACAAATCCCAACTGGGGGACATTCTACAAGATATCTGACTACCACTTCTCAAACTCTGAGAGTCATCAAAACAAAGAAAGCCTGAGAAACCATCACAGCCTAGAGATGCCTAAGGAGACATGGTACCTAAATATGATATGGTATCCTGGATGGAATTTTGAAGCAATAAAGGGACATTAGGTAAAACTAAGGAAAGCAAAATAATGATTTTAATGATAATGTATCAGTATTCTTTCATTAATTATAACCAATGCGCCATACTAAGGTAAGACTTGAAAAATAGGGGTAACTAAGTGTGAATACATGGAACTCTGCACTATGGTCTCAATTTTTCTATAAATCTAAAAGTGTTCTAAATAAAATATTTGCCTTAAAAATGCAATGTAGCATCTTTACCTATGCAAATTTTGGTGAATTAATGCAACACCCTTGGAAATTAAAATTATGACATTTTGAACATGATGTTATAATAAGTACAATGATTAGAATATGCCAGCTTACATTAAAGGTATCTATTGCATAAAGACACACAGAATTCCTGAAGACTTCAGTCTGCAAGATCCACTTGCAAAATCCAGAGGTGTATACTGCTTTGTGACTCAGCCTTATTCCAGGGAGAAATAAAGAACTTAAACTGTGTCAGTAGAGGTCATCATCTTCTCTTCTACCTTTTTCCTTTTTCCAGTAGTTTCTAAAAGGCCTCTCTGGTTTAGTCCTACAATCCCCATCCAGGGTTGTGGCAGAAACTGTGAGCTGTTCACCACACCATTTCCTCTTCCTCCTGGGCTCACAGTTGATTATCTTTCCCAACCACCTTTGGCCACTTAGCAGTGGCCCAAAGACTGAAGGTGAACAGGGGTAATTTGTGCCACTTCCTGGCCAGCCTAGCCCATAAAATCCTCTTATATAAGATCTTCCATGCTCTTTCTCCTTAAACTGGCCAGATTCCATGCTGAGGGCCACCTCGAGAGCCACATACTAAAGCTGGCAGAACCTGCATTAATCTGCAACCCTAACTAATTTGCAGAGTCCTCCAGACCTACCTGGAACTACCTTGGACTTGTTAGTCTATTTGTTACAACAGTAGCCTCCTCTAACTAATATAATGGTGCAATCCATTGCTATTGGTTTTGTGATGTTAAAAATCTCCTCGCAGATGTTTGTGACCTAATTTCTGAAAATATTTGGCCCTTCATAGAAAGACTTTAATAGATACTCATAAGACTCTAGAGGATCTCCCTGGTTTCATAGCACATTCTTTGGTTTCCAACTGCATCTGTCCTCTAGCCTCTCTTTCAGACAGGAGCATTAAAATCTCTGTACTGGATTACTATCTAGTTCCATGATGGGTAATTGGAAAGCAAATACAGGACCTCTATTTAGGGAGCTTTGTCCATAGATGCATCTCCTCCTTTAACTCATTTTTAGATTCCACCTATTACGTGCTCCCAGTGCTCTGTGCTTCCCTCGGCAGAGTGCTCACCACACCATATTTTCGTTATATGTCTGTGTCCTCTGTGCAAGCTCCTGCAGGTATTTGATGTCTTGTTCAGCTTCATGTCCCTGACAACTAGCTTCTGCCTGAGCCCTAGGAGGTGCTCAGGGACTTGAATAAATTTGGGAAGAGCTGTCGTTTTCTAAATTCACTACTTTGACACAGAAATTAGACTCTTCTATAATAATAATCATTAAACACCTTTCAACAACTACAAGCAATATCTTAAACTCCCTTTAGGAATGTTCCCAGGGCAACAGCTCTGACACCAGCGCAGCCACCTAAGCATCGCAACAGTGCTGTGATGTCTACAGCATGCACACAGTACTTCTGTATAAATAATGAGCCCTAACTAGGGGCAGAGACAGCGGTGCCTAACCACCACATGGAGCCTGATCAACACCCTTGCAGTTGCTGGCCTCCTTTTAGTGCCAACAGGAATCCAGGTAGTGCCCACCATCTTTCCATGGTACAGGGCTAGGCTCTCAACATGCTGGAGGATCAACTAGAATCAAGTATTGTCCCTGTTCATGTTTGTAAAGATTTTCTGATTTCCCAACATTGTTGTTTGATTTTGGCAAGGGAGGAAAATCACTATGATTCTGTTCTCCATGGTTGCTCATTTGTTTGTTTCTGATATGAAAATTTCAGAAAGTAGTTGAGACCTTGAGAAGCAGGGGTTTTGTGGATAAGGACAAAAGCTTGGGACATTGACAGACCCAGATTTGAATTCATATGCAGTATTTACTAGCTTTGAGAACCTGAGCACATTGCTTAAACTCGCTCAGCTCAGTTTTCTCATCTATAAAGTGGGAGTAGAAACAATCCTCATTCACCACAACGGACTCATGATAAGGGAGATAATGTCCATGTTTAGCATGGTGCCTGCTGTGTAGTAAATAATCAATATGTGTTAACTATGCTTGTTATATGAGTATCTTTTTCCTTAATTTTATAGTTGAGTGAACTGTGGCCTGGAAAGATTAAGCGATTCACATAGCTAATTAGAGGCAGAGCAACTGTAATAAATTGGGTTATTCTGAGCCTCGCTGTGGGGTTCTGCCCATTACAATATATGGTTTATTCCCACACTTCAGGTTCTGAAGATCAATGTACTGTTTCCCTGATTGAGAATATTGTGCCATTTGCTTTTTCAGGACTCTCAGTCAGATTGTAAAGAGAGACAATTGCCTTGCCTTTAAGACACTTATAATCTAAGCACAATCTAAGACTTTCGAATGTAGGTGGTAACAGAAGACACACAGATCACATACTAAGCTGGACAAACAGATGTTCTAATATGACATCCAAAGAAATGTCTATAGGAAGAAACTTGAGGTAATTTGGCACCTTTCTGAGAGATCTTGGCAGATGTAGAAGGTGGATACTGAAGATGTGCAAATAAAATTGAAGGAACAGGGATTAGAGATGTTTCTACTCTTAGGGAGCATTATGTAGGAAAGCCTGCATGAGGACAATAACCATTAATGGAGAGGAAATTCTAAGAAGTTAGCTACTCACATACCATAGGAGTCCCCAACTGAACTTACACTCAATATGTCCTTATCTAAGTCCATTCTAGGCACTTCCTCGCCATGCCTCATGGACACTGTCGATGGCATTTCCAATCTCCTGTTAACCAAGCTAGACATCTGGCTTCATTCTCAACTTCCCCTTCTTCCTCGCATCCAGCCATCACCAAATTACGTTGCTCCAACCTGAAAACTGAACTCACCTGCCATCCCCACTACCACTGCCCTTGTCAGAGCACAGGTTCACTTATGGGAGGCACTGCTGTAGCCCCCTGACTGGCTACCAGTCCTTTGAACTTGATCCCTGCAGCTGGTTTCTGCCTCACTTTCCTCTCTTCTAGAAGTTATCAGAGCATGATAGCTGTTAGGAAAGACTGTTTGTTCTTCAGGATAGCCTCAATTTGCTCATATAGTCGCTTTAGTACTTATGTTTCAAATGGAAAAATAGATATAAAAATGGCAATTAGCACCATAGAGTGTGAAATCTATTAGCTACTGAATCAGTGAGAGGGCTGTGTTAGTTTTATTTTGTTTTTAAGTAATAAACATCTATATCTGATCATAGAAGATGATTTCTTTAACTGCAGGACTATTTTGTTAAGGCACTCACAATCTAAGCACAATCTCAGACTTTTGAATGTAGGTAGAAACAGAAATCGCATAGAAAGTTGGACAAACAGATGTTCCTCTATGACATCCAAAGAAACATCTACAGGAAGAAACTTGAGGTAATTTGGCACCTTAGCTCCTTCTAGACTTAAATTATGATACAATAATGAAGATATTTAATGGCTTTTATATACAATGAGAATGAGTTAATGGAAAAAAGACTGCAAGAAAGATGAAACACTTAAATCTTTTATCAGGTGTTCATTCCAGTCCTGCTATATATTGAACTGTGCCAGGTATTATAATTGTGGCAAAAGAATTTTAAGACCTGGTTCCTGCTTTGGAAGACCACATAATTGGCTGCTGGTAGAACAAATACACATGACACAACTGAAGAATGATACAAGTCATCATTGTATAGTATTAAGAAGAAGAAAAATAAATTAATTAATCCATGATTAACTTGTTCTACTTTCACAGCACCATGTCTTTCCAGAATCTTAACATTTGGTTCAGTTGTTTTTAAAATACTTTGTCAAATTTCAAGGTTATTTTGAATAAACATTTTTCAATTATTTCAAATTATCCCAAAAATATGTAGCATAATTTGATTAGAATTCATACTATATTGTTTTCAAACAATTTGTTTTATTGGAGTTAGATATAGCAAGAAACATACATCCTCGGAGTCATAAGTGTTTGCTTTACAGCGACTAATGGATCCTTGGTGAAGTGTATTATTTTTAAAAATCAAGCTTTATCTATTTCTTTTCCTTATTGTTAAAGAAATCTTCATTGTGAGAAAAGATAGAAAATGCAAACAAAACAAATATAAAATACTTATAATCATCTTTTCATTTATATGTATGTACATTTTAAGCAAGAATAGGGTAATATCTCACACCATTTTGTAACCTGCTGTTTTCACTTAATATATTATGAATACTTTTCCATATCAACAAATATATTTCTGTGACTTTTTAATGACTATGTAATATTCCATATGATCAAATTCAGTGGCTTTTATATATTTTAGTCTCAAGACTCCTTTATACTCTTAAAAATTATTGGATACTCCAAAGAATTTTTGTTTATGTGAGTTGTATCTATCAATATTTACCATATTATAAATTAAAACTGAAAAATTATAAAATGTTTTATCCATTCATTTCAAAAGAATAAACCAATTATATGTAAAGTAAATAACTTTTTATGCAAAATAATTATATTTTCTAAAATAAAAATTTAATGAAAGAGGGGCATTGTTTTATATTTTTGGAGTGTTCTAAAACCTGGCTTGAAAGAAGGCAGCTAAATGCTCATATCTCCTTCTGCATGCAATCTATTATGATACCACATATCATATAGCTTCTGGAAAACTCCACTGTCTACTCACAAAAGAATGAGAATAAAAAAGACAAATGATGTTGTAATATTATTAAGAAAAAGTTGATCTTCTGGATTTCCTGAAAGTGTCTCAGGGACCAGAATGTTGTCATTCATTGGAATGCAGCATAAATTTTCAATAATAAAAATAACAACCACTTACGAATTGCTTTATACATGGTAGTCACTTTGTTAAGGACTTAAGAGGCATTTTCTTAACACGTGTCCACAACACTGTGAGGTAGATAATTCCATTTTTAATTATGGAAAAGATGCAGAAAAGTTCAGGATTGCTGAAGTTTCAACTTAGGTCTTCCTCACTAGAAAGCCCATACTATCAATCAAAATAGCATATACTGCCTCCCATGAGGTACAGCAGTTAGAACGGGAGCTGAATACAGGTAAGAATTAGAGCTGGGTGGTACATCAAACAGTGATTTGTTATTTTATTAATGTATCAATATCTAGATAATTTCATAGAGCTTATCTACATAATCGTGAAAATTTGATTTTTCAAACAAGTTTCATCTTACCTACTAGATACTTAGGCCACTGTAGATGTAGCAATTAGATGAAAATCAAGACATTCACATAAAATCATCTACATGATGCATGTAATTTTTGTATAGATGTTTTCTGCTATATCTTCATTGTTTTTACTGTAACCTCTCATTATTCTTATGTAGGTGCCTTTTCACACCAATGAATAAGCTCATCAATCTGATAGGAATAACATGTAATACCTTCTTTTACTGAAAATTTCCTAAATACTGACTCTGTGCTAGCTGCTTTCTATGCATTATCTCTTCCTAATCCTTAAAACAACTCTACAGGGGTAGGTGTAAATTACCACAACTTTACAGATGAAGAAACTGATAATTAAAGAGGAAAGAGGCAAAGCAGAGGAAACTAGGACTGAACCAAAGGCTATGTCTTTAACCACTTTCTACCAACTTCTTGGGGATCATATGCCTCCATCTCTTTATGCTCTACAGCACACAGCAAATGCCAAAGGACTGCAAAATAAGGATGTGAAACTGATACAACCAGCATCCCTACATACTGTGGTCCTCCAGCTGGAGATCTGTGAGCCACTTCACACAGAGCATAGCAACTCGGTACTCAGGTCCTATGTGATTCAGCCCAGTCCAAGATCTGGCCAGTATCTCATCTCTGATCCACAGTGATGACAAGTCATAAAGCACAGCATACACTGTGATTACTTCTCTCTCTTAAAACAGCATCAGCCATATCAGAAAGGCTGGATTATAAAATATGTTGGAAATTCACATTTATTTCTGGAGTTGACATTGACCATTGGATCAGATATCTATGTCAGGTTCTGGCATTAGGTAGAAGAAGAAAACTAATTTTTTGTGAAAGTATTTGAGGGGGTATGATCATAATAACCCTGTGACAATTATAGAACATAAGGATGATGTTCCTTAAAGGAGGTTGAAATTTATAAAATACACCGAGTCTTCTAAAAATAACCTGAAAGGCTTTGAAAGAAAGGTTTCATGTAAAATAAAAGAATATTATATATAAAGCCAGAAGAATATAGGATATAATATGCATATATATATATACTTATTTATATGAACAAATGAATGAAATATAGTATACTGAGAATATATTCATAGTAACAAAATAAGATATATGCATGTAGACAAGATGTCATCTTGAATCCCCTGGGAGATATGGACCAACATAACCTAAACCCCAAACCCATAGCCAACTGTTGAGTGGGTGTTAGGCTGTAGCAGAGACTGCTGGTTGCCTACACAATAGCCATTCTCCTTTTTAGTGTTAGAACCCCAGTATTGTGTAAAATGCCAAAATGCCCAGTAAATATATGTGGTCTCTGATTCCCGTGCAATCAGGGTATGCCATGTCAAAAAGTTCTGGCCTCTGACACATAAGCAAAAAACTGATAGAGATTTATTGGTAAAGTCTTGCTTTTTCTGACAAAGGCACTACCTTCTTTCTTCCTCTTTTTTATTTTTTTAACTGTAAAATTGGTTGCTTTTTATTTTTTTTAATTTTACTTTAAGTTCTGGGGTACATGTGCAGACCTTGCAGGATTGTTACATAGGTATACACATGTCATGGTTGTTTGCTGCCTCCATCCCCCTGTCACCTACATTAGGTATTTCTCCTAATGTTATCCCTC
>CAUYLG010077981.1:0-13402 GCA_963573385.1 Cacajao melanocephalus
TTATATTATTTATATATTTATTTATACCTTTCACTATCTCTATCTCTCACTCACTACCTCCCTATCTCACTCACTCTCTCACTCCCTCCCTCCCTCCCTCCCTCCCTCCCTCCTTCCCTGGATACTGTGTCAGTATTTCACAATCTTAATGGTAACAGAAACATATTAACTAGTAATTACATACTATGTAATAAGTACAATAAAAGTAGAGCTAGCGTATTCCCAATATATTCTATATTTCTTATTTTTCCTATTTTTATGTAAAAAAATACATGAGAAATAAGCTCTTCTTTTCTGTTTAATTCTGAAGATCCTGACCTGAAGCAGGAGCTACAATGGTTTCCGCAAAAGGAAGATTTTTGTTTAGTAGCCTAGAAAGAAGAAATTGCCATTCTTTACTCAGTGGTTGCAAATGTGCAATATTGTTTTGCCATAAAATGGATTAATTAAATTAATATATATATAAGAGCTAGGAGAAAATTATGACAGTAATGGAAAAGTATAAAAGATTGGTTTCCTCTATGGGAGCAAAAGGAATTGCTATACATGACTTTTTACAACATTTTAAAAAACAATTTAGTCCCAGCCACTTGCCTTCTTGGAAGAAGATATTCGGGAAGTTTTAAAAGAAGAAACTGGAACAGACATATTCCTCAAAGAGGAAGATGAACCTGCTTACAAAAGCTGCAAACAAGAGGTAATCTTCTAGTATTATTGTTAATAAAAGTCTTATTGTACCCAAGGGACTTTGCCATAAAGCTTCTATATAAATTACTCATTCTAGAATACCGCTTCTGGGAAGAAAGTCAGAAAGTCACTAGTCTTAGATAATTGGGAAAAAGAAGAATCAGGCACTCAACTATTGACTGAAGACATTTCAGACATGCAGGTTTGTAAAGGATTATTATTATTTTAAATGGTTGCTTTTCTAGACACAGGTTAAAATAAAAGACTAGAAAAGAAAAGAAATGGTTGCTTTAAGCCCTAGTGGTTCTTATTTCTTACTCATTGTGTAGCCAATTCATTAGAGATTCATGGAAGATTTTTATTTTAGTATCATTTTTCCTAATTCACAGAGAAACTATTCACTTTAGAGAATATTTTATTTACTTTAAAAAAAATACTTATTTTGTTATGAGAGGAGTTAGCTGCCTTATCTATGATGTCAAAAAATTGTAGTTCTCAAGATTTTAAATTTCAGAGTTTATCTTTGGTTCATTTCCAAAATACTTAATATTACTACATTACTAGAAATTTCATTAGAGCCAAACGCTTTCTTGGAGAGAAATAAACAGGGCTTCCATTACCACTTACTCAGTAGTCCCTCCATTTGTCTCCATTTTTGAATTAGTTATTTTCTTCTTTCTGTTTTCTCTCTTAGTCAGAAAATATATTTACTACATCTTTATTAATGATACCATTATTGGAAATACATGACAATAGGTGCAACTTGACTCCTGAAAAACAAGATATAAATTCAACCAACAAAACATACACACTTACTCTAAAGAAACCAAACCCTAACACTTCCAAAGTTGTTAAATTGGAAAAGAATCTTCAGGTATGGATTTATAAATTTCTTTAGTGATTTTTGTTTGTTTAATCAATGATCACTTTAGACTTATCACAAGTTATACTTTTTCTTTTAAATTCAGAATTGACTGTAACAGCAACTAAACATTTACCATTATTTTGTCACTCACATTTGGGTTTGAGAGACTCATTTATCAGGGCACATATAAACTAAACAATTGGAGTTGTAACCAAAGACTCTTCTGGTGATTTCCTAAGCACTATATCTTTTTTAAACTGAAGATATATACATCTACTTTTGGCATCTCTTCTCCTGTAACAAATATGTATAGCCCTAATTGCTATTCTGAAAAAGGGTAAGTGGTTGGAAGCAGTTTCAGCATGATTTTGTTGGTACCATGGTTTCCAGTGAACTTTTTGGCTCAGAAGTTGTAAAACAAAGTCCTTTTTTTTTGGTTGGGATGTGGCCAGTGTGTAGCTGCAAAGGAAGGTTGGAAAAATTTTTACTGCATTATCTTAAGAGCTTACCCCTGATAATTTGAGAGTTCATTGAGGTGGAAATTTTTTTTCTTTATGCCACAGTGACTGTAGCACTAGTATCGCTGATGTTGAAGCATACTTTGAAAACATCTTTGGCAATCACATATGGCCACCTCACATCTGTTTTCAGCCACTGCTTTCTAAGAGCCATGTAGCATATTCTCTTAATCCATCTAAAATGATTTGAATTCCCAGTGGTTAATTAACATAGAACTTTTGGGGAAAGTTATTATATAGCTGATCATGTCTATAACATAGTAATCTTTATAATAAGGGAAGAAAAAACAAACATAAACTTGATTTTTTGTTATGAATATATTTCCTAATTTGTAAATAAAGCATTCTTAGCTCATTTTTTGACATTACATCCTCTCTTTAAACCTTTTGCAGAATTTTGAAGCAATAAAGACTAACAGTTATTTCCATGTTAGGACTCATTTGATTTGGGGGGAATTGTTAGGGACAAGACTTTTAAACTGCCTCCACTGGCCTGTAAGCAATGTAGATAGGTAAAATAATTGACTTTTTAAAAACTTGATAAAAATATTTCAGTATATATTTCAAGATATTATTATTAAAAAATATAATGCCATTGTTAAAACATTTTTATAGTAATTATAAAATATCTAATCAGTTAAAATAACTGATTTTAAGAGTCTAATTGTGATGTAATATGGATATTTTAATAATTTTCACATTACTATTAAAATTTCCTTTCTAGTCAAATTGTGAATGGGAAACAGTGGTTTATGGGAAGACAGAAGACCAACTTATTATGACTGAACAAGCAAGAAGATATCTGAGTACTTACACAGCTACCAGCAGTACTTCAAGAGCTCTCATACTGTAAATGTTATTAAAACTGATGAAATGCCCCACTTCCTTACTGCATTCTCTACTAAATTAGGTTGCAGTGAAATTTTTCTCAATTAATTGTTTTTAAAGTTGTAATATAGTCCTTTTAAAACAGCATCTTTTTTCTATATAGAGCAGGCGGAAAGCTAGTAAGTCACAATTTAATAGTTTATGTTTTAGGAGATGAGATTTTTAAAAATTATTTTTAAAGAACAAGATGGGAAAATAATAAAATGTTCATGGATATTCTAAAAGTAAATTCTCATATATTTTCTTCACAAGGTATATGTTGCTATTCTCTTGATGCTGCAGTTTTGTTATAGATAGGGGTGTGAGTACATATGATTTCTGAAATTAGTCTATGTATAGAAAGCACACATGATTTTATGAAATACTTTTACCCACGTGCTGATTTACTTAGGCTTCCATTTACAAAGAAACACATCGAGAAGGAATTTAAAGGAAGGATAGAAAGTTGCACTACTAATTTTTTGTTTTTTATTTTCAGAAACAATAAAATTAACTACAGTGTTAAATGTATTTATTTGAGCATAGTACTAAAAACAAAAAGCATTCAAAAAGAATTTTTTCTTTATTAGTAAATAATATTTTCTTAATCTCAGAAGAGCTGAGAGTTTTGTTGAATGTATTGTACAGTATGTAGGAGCAGGAGAACTTTGTAAATTGGAAAGAAGTCTGTTTTTATAATTTATTTTATTTTTAAAGCTTAAATGTAGATATTTATACATATACAGGGTGCCTAGAAGCCAGTGTTGTTTCCTGTTATTACGGCTAACACAATAAAGAATAATTTTGGCTTTTAAGTATGAAACAGTAGTAAGTTATAGTTGTAAACAATACAATATCTATACTGTATGTCACATCTACCTAAATATTGCACTATGCCCTTTAAATCATGTTGGTTATAAAGTAGTTCTAAAAATGTACTAAATAATAATTTAATATTTTCTTTTTAAATTATATCGGGGGTGGTCATATACATTAATCTGGTGATTTGTATATGTATTTGAAATATTTGCATTTTGTTTAAAAAATAATATGGTATCTTGGTCCCTAAAAACAATCTGCACTTAGAAGTTTATATTTACTCAATGTTTCAGAAGTGGAGAACATTATCTTTTATTTATAAAAATATTTTGTCCTTTTAAAAAATGTTTTGTGTTTCTCTACAGGTTACAACAGTTGCTTCAGTTGCCTGTTTTAGGTGTTTGCACTTATTTTGTTTCTTCTTGAAAGAATTTTTATTTGCTTTTGTGGTAGAGATTATATATAATTTTTTTCAGTTATATAATGGTGTGCTGTCAACTTAAACACTGACAGGTAAATAGAATTGTACACTGTAGTTTGAATTATTTATAATTGACACACTCTCTCCCTCTCCACTCCTGAAGTGTGCTGCTATAGAAAATAGCAGAATCGGCTTGCTGCTATGAGAGAAGGAAAGAGCGACCACCACTTGCACTGTGTGAAAAGATAAACAAATGATGGCAAGTTCTCAAGTTAACTAAATGGAATCAACCATTACCAGACAAATTCTTACAAATACCAAAATAACTACTATGCCTTAAAAAACAAAATGAAAGCAGGTTAAGATTTTCTGCTCTGTTTGTATGTTAATAGAAATGGAAATACTAAGTATTTTAGTGCCTAGCTCTTGAACAGTAGACCTAAAAGGGTTTTAAGCTATTTAAATCTACTTGCTAGTTTTGCATATTTTATATATTTATATATATATATATATATATATATATATAGTGAGAAGTGAAGAAAACATATGGTACTAAGATTATGCCTTGTTGATAACAAATAGATAAACCAATTTGAATCCTCTTAGGATGTTTAAGTATGTTGATTGCTTTCTAATTAATGAACTTCTCACAGAAATTTTACTTAGTGAAACCAATGATTGTAGCAAACTCATACTGGATCATTTCAGTTACCTTGAACTAATAGCACATAATGGTTTGTTGTTGTTGTTGTTTTTAATGTAGCCCTTACCTGGATGTACATAGTCTGCAATCACCAAAATATAATATCTTGGAAGAGCTATACTTTTTAAAGCATATTTTTTCTTGAGCATTAAATTATCCTGAATGGTAATTAATATATTGTGGATAAGTCTGGCCTTATTGGACATAATACATACTTGGGTTGGTATTGGTTGAATCCTTCAGTTAACTGCTTTGTTGCTTTTTGCAAGATTTTTAAACATGTCAGGCATCTTAAGTCACCTTTGTACTGTTTTGTTCCTCTGAATTTCTTTCAGTATGTTATACAAATGCCAGACATACATGTAGCAGCCATACTTGCATGGAAATTGACTACACATATATAATACTGCATTTTATTTTAAGGTTTTCTACATTAGTACAGCAATTACCCTGACTAAATTGAGTTTTGTGATGTATGGAAAACTCCATTGTAAGAGAATCTTGCATACAATGTCGACATATTAACATCCAAAATAAAGCATCTGTGTACAAGCTGACTTGGCATTGCTAATTTCACTTTGGTTTTGTGTTGTATGAAGAACTGGTAGAATCCTTAAAGACCTAACATTCTGTTCTTAGGCCTTTTTTCTCACTTAGAACTCTCTTTACAGGTGATTTCATCAATAAATATAACATTGCCCCTTTATTGAATCTCATTTAAAACCATATTTTCAGCTGCATGACACTCCTGTCGACACCTTAAACACAACATGTCCAAAGCAGATTTCCTCTTTTTCCCAACTTTGACCTGGCCCTTCCTTTGTTCTATCACTTATGGTATTGCCTTCCCTTCATTTACCCACTGAGTAATCAATCACCCACCCCCACATTGAAGTCAGCTATGAATTATCACCTGCATATAGCCTCTGTTTCCATTCTATAGAAATGTCAAGAAATTGTGCAGTGGCATCAGGGTGTCATCTGGGAAAGGAACACTGGTCTTCCGGGCAGGGCCCTGTGGTATTATATTACCTTGGTAAATCATCACCATCTAGGTTTTGTCTTTAGCCTTGCAGGCTCAAAAGACTGAGGGAATTAACTCATTAAAAATGAGTTTACCTCTCAGTAGAAGGCTTATATCAAATTTATGACTGATATATGAAATTATAAAGCTAGTCTATTAATAGTGTCAAATAAAACTGCTGAGAGGACAAAGCACATTCTCTCCTTATATGTAAACAGAAAGAAATACAAAAAACATGTTCCATAGTTCTCTGTTGCTTAAATAATAATAATTCTCCTCCTCCTTCACTTTCTAACCTGGATATGACCAATTTATCCACACTTAATTTTTCAGTCATGCTGGTGACTTGGATCTCCTGGGAACATATGTGCACATTCCTGTCTCCAGGCCCATGTTTGTAATAATCTCTTTGTATGACTTTTTTTTTTTTTTTTTTTTTTTTTTTGAGATGGAGTCTCACTCTGTTGCCCAGGCTGGAGTGCAGTGGCACCATCTTGGCTCACTGCAAACTCTGCCTCCCAGGTTCAAGCAATTCTCCTACCTCAGCCTCTTGAGTAGCTGGGATTACAGGTGTGTGCCACCATGTCCAGCTAATTTTTGTATTTTTAGTAGAGACAGGGTTTCACCATGCTGGCCAGGCTGGTCTCCAACTTCTGACCTCAAGTGATCAACCAGCCTCAGCCTCCTGAAGTGTTGGGATTACAGGCATGAGCCACTGCCCCAGGCCCTCTTTGTATGACTACTTTCCTTTGTCCCGGTAGCCTGTTAAAATCTTAGTCTTCAAAGCTCGGGTCTGTGAATCATTTCCTGATTATCCTAGTGCTTCCATAAAACTTACCCACCAGACTTTACATTTCTGAAAAGTAGGGATTGCTATATATAATGACTTCGTTTCTGTGTCTAGCATGGTGCTTAGAAAAATCTCACCAAGTATTTAAGTAATTAAATTAGTCATGACTCAGGGAATATTAACCATACTTTTTATACTATGAATTATAAATAGCTTTGATTTCTTAGTTATCTGCATGAAGCTAGTTTTGCTTCATAGCCAAGAAATTGTATTACTGTCTTAAAATCTTTTAGTTGATTTTATAGCCATATAATTTCCTGCTTGACTAATCCAGTTTATAGTGATAGGCTTGCCAGCCAATTCAGACCTTTAATTTGTAATGTAAAAATGATGACAGTATTCGAAGAGGCACTTCTTACTCAGTGAGAAGTGAAAATTTATTTCTAATTAAGCGGTAGATGGTAAATTGAACCAAGTAGAATTCTGTTGGAATATTGCACTTTCCCCTGGCCTTTAAAAAAAAAATGAGTATCGATATGGTCAATAATATGTGAAATATATCTGTAGAACATCAAGATAAAGTGTACTTGGAAAATGCTTGTGGCTGATGTGCTAGGAAGAGTGTTTTTGAAAACATTTTAGTATGTTGGTCTAAGTACGTCAAAAGCTGTTGAGTTTGGAGCAAAGAGTATTAAAAGTAGTAGTGTGTACTGCCCTTATTTCTGAAGTTTTCAGACCTGGTATGCTTAACTCAAGTTCCAAGTACAGAATGTGCTAGGTTTGATTGGATTTTCCTGGCCAGCACAAGGAAAGAAGGCGGGAGATTCACTTTACTCTGATTTAACTACTCTAATTTTGCCAAACAAAGCTCAAAAGTTTTGAGCAGATTTGAACATAATTTGCTAAGCCCTAATACTCTTAGTACTTACCTATTTATTCATTTTAGCTAAGTGTTTATGATGCCCTGTGCATGACCTTTCCCTTAAGAAAGCTGATATTCTAGAAGGGAAGATGAATAAGTATATAACAGAAATGTCTTTTCTCCTCTGGCCAAAAGTGAGATGGATCAAGTAGCCAAGTTCCCTATTGCATGTGTAGATGCTCATTTGTGAATAAAGGAATAGTTGGACTCTGCCCAGATGACATGGATTTTTTCCCTTTCTGGCATTCAGAATTGATTAGGTGGTTCACTGGAGTCTTGCATTACCCAGAAAGTTCACAGACTAGAAGTTTGAGTGCAGTGTAGCAGCTGTAGCCATACTCCACCCACTGTGCTAAAACCTTTACATATATTATCTCACTTAATCCTCACAATACCCATATGAGGCAAACACTGTTATAATCCACTTCTCTGGAGGTGGAAACAGGGTTAAGAGGCTTGTCCAAACTCACAGTGAAATGCTGAGCTGGGATTCAGTCATCCAAAGTTCAGTATGATTCTTTAGGCATAGGGCATGAAAGATTACATAGTATATAATTCGCTTTATGTAAAAGTACAAAAACAGGCAGAGGTAATGCATGTTGTTAGAACGCGGGATAGCGGTGGTCCTGGGCGGGAGGGTTGGAGGGAGCATGAGGGGGTTCTGTGTGCTGCAATGCTCCAGTTCTTGCACTGGGTACTGATTTCATGGATGTGTTTGTTCACAGTTTGTAAAAATCGAGCTCTATTATTAATGGTATGTGTACTTTACATTATGCCTTAATTAGTTTTAAAAATTAAATCTAGGTTACAACAGAAAAATGAAAGTGCTCAGCCAAAACAAAATGTAATGAATCATTTTCTATTCCATTTATATGCTGACTTGTAAGAGTCTACAAAGCTAGCACTCAGAACTCTCCATTATTCTCCAGCATGTGTTAGACCCATTTCTCCTGGTAAAGTAAATTTATACTAATTTTTTTTTTTTGAGACAGACTCTCACTCTATCACCAGGCTGGAGTGCAGTGGCGTGATCTTGACTCACTGCAACCTCCACCTCCTGGGTTCAAGCAATTCTCCTGCCTCAGCCTACCGAGTAGCTGGGACTACAGGCATGCACCACCACGCCCAGCTAATTTTTGTATTTTCAGTAGAGATGGGGTTTCACCATGTTGGCCAGGAAGGTCTCGAACTCTTGATCTCCTGATCTGCCTGCCTCAGCCTCCCAAACTGTTGGGATTACAGGCGTGAGCCACCATACCCAGCCAATTTATACTAAATTTTTCATAAAATAATTATGTCCTTGAGCCATATATACTATATTTTTATGTATATGACCAAACTCTTTTTATCTCCTTTTTTTTTTTTTCCTGGAGATGGGATCTTGCTTTGTCTTCCAGGTTGAAGTGCAGTGGTGAGACCTCAACTCACTGCAACCTCTGCTTCATAGGCTCAAGTGATCCTCCCACCTCAGCCTCCTGGGTAGTTGGGACTACAGGCCCAAGTCATCATACCTAGCTAATTTTTGCATTTTTGGTAGAGGTGGGGTTTCACTTTTGCCTAGGCTGGTCTTGAACTCCTGAGCTCAAGTGATCTACCCACCTCAGCCTCCCAAAGTGCTGGGATTACAGGCATGAGCCACCGTGCCCGGCCTGTATGTGCCAACTCTACCCCATTGTGATCCTTTACTCAAGCCAAGCTACACACTCACAGTTCTCCATGAATATCCACAATTACCCATCTCTGAATTTCCATCTCAAAGTTCATACTTTCATTCCTGCCCCCACCAAAATATCCATGTTCACCAAATCACTTGTCACGAGATAGTCATCTGTCTAATGTGGTCCACTAGTTACTTAGTACCTTATCAACTGCACTTCTTTATAATACAACATACTATCTTGTTTATTTAGAGTTGATGTTAACTAACATTCACTTAATTCACTCATCCAATTAACCCACATTCTTCTTTCCCAGGGTCCCTGTTCACCAAGGGCTAGTGTATTAGTAGTGCTCTCCAGCTTACTGAACACTTTTGCTCAGTTAACCAAGAGTGCAAGTAATGCCAGAAATGAGGGCTACTACTTTAATAAATTTTGTTTAATCCAATATATCCAAAATAAAATTTTAACATGTGATTAATATGTTATTAATGAAGTATTTTACAGATCATTTTTCATTCTAAGTCTTTGAAGTCTGATATGCATTTTGCACTTACAGCACATCTCCATATAGACTAGCCACATCTCAAGAACTCAATAGCCACATGTGACAAGTGGCTACTGTACTGGGCACTGCAGTTCTAAATCACTCGGAATTCACAAAGAAAATGTTTTGTAATTCCGAAGAAACACAACCTATTTCAGGCCACAACTCAGTAAGTTATAGTCATTGTAATCCTTCCCTCCCTCCTTCCCCTGCTGCTTCGCTCTCTTCCTTCCTCCCTGCCTTTCTTCCTCCTTTCCTCCATTCTTCCCTCCCTTCCTTCCTCTCTCCCTTCCTTTTTTTCTTCCTTCCTCCCTGAGTGTTTTGGAGTTTGAATTTAATCTCATTCTTCTCACTGACCATGGGGACCTTGTCCAAGTAACTAGCTTCCATTTCTTTGTTAGTAAAATGGAGATGACTACATTTTTTAACTCCTTTCCTGTTCTCTCAGTGGACTGTGAGCTCCCCAAAAGTGGGAGCTTTGTCTTGCTCACAACGATGCATCCAGCGTTTAGTACACCACTTGAAACTATGCAAACACCAATGGTGCAATGGACAGTGGAAACCAGCATTCCTGCTGGCATACTTAAATTCTAGGAGGGGAGATAGAAATCCAAGGGCTGTGAAAGAAGTATTGTTCCATGAGAGGTTGTGAGAAAGGAAACTCAACTGTTTTCCTGGGGAGAAAGATATTTGAAGTGAGATCTTACAGATGGGTAGGCATGACGTAAACAGGTAAAGAGGTTGAAGAACAGCAGGTAATGGCCAAATGGAGGGATCCAGCATTCCATAGTCAAAGACGCATTCCATATCCAAAGGTGGGGCGGTGCTGAAATAGATTGGTGGAGGAAGGAGATGATGCAGAGGAGGCTCCTGAAGCAGAGGGGCCTGGCTGGCCGTGTATTCCCCAGGAGGCAGACTCACAGATCAGATTAGGAAGCAGGAAATGCATGGGGTAGTGCTCTAGTGATCAACACCTGAGGAAGGGGAGGAAGCAGGACTGCAGAGGGAGAAGCTGGGCTGCAGTGCAGTCTCTGCAAAGGCCTCAGAAATTCCATGGGGGAGCTCTGAAGCTGATGGCCCTTCAAGTTGTCCCAAGTCGGGGTGAGGAGACCACATCTTTGTAGTCCTGGGTCTCACACTGGAAGTGGACTGACTTGAGAAAGGGGCCTGCTGTTGGGAGGGAACACTCTTGTCAGGAGAGCTAATTCCTTGACTTCAGTGTCTGTGGAATAAGAGGCAGAATTGTCTGCTGAGAGGAAAAGGAGGTACTGTTGGTATGGGAGGCACAATCAGAGATCTCACAAAAATAAAGCATTTTTGAAATAATCCCTTGAGAAAAATCAGGGATTTGATTAGGGAAATACAGTAGAATTGCCAAGCAGCACCAAGGACTCATTTTAGGTTGGTAAGCATGAGTTCAGGCTCTTGACTATGTCCATAGTGATACTTTTGTGCTAATTTAGTCCCCACTTCCCTCTCAGCTGGGCACACTACCACGGCAGAGGCCCTGCATGAGTACACAGTGATACTCATCTGTCCTGCCCTCCAACAAGGCAAGGTTGATCTGGTGCAGCAGCAGAGAAAACAGGCAGCATATGCATTTGCCAGACAGATGTGACAAAGGCTGGAGAGGCAAGGGAGTGTGGAATATTATCAAGGATGGTGGTTCATGGAATGGCAGGACAACCCTCTAATGATGTCACCTCTCCTCTTTTGAATTCCAGTTGTGTTTCATCTGCCTCTCCCTTGTGATTGTCATTAATTCCATTTTTTGGTTGTAGATGTTTACGTGCAGCTTAGATTCTCTTTTCAATCCAAAGCTCTCTGAAGAGTTCCAACTTCCACTGGGCCCTCAATAAATGTTTTCTAAACGTTCTCGAATGTTATCTTCCAGTTTTGCTTTGACTCACCTACACTGAATTTACAGCTTAGCCAAGTGTTAGGGGTCAAGGAAGGGAGCCTGGCTCTGTACCCTAGGTTTCTCATTCATTCATTCCTTCACTCAACACATATTGATTATATTCTACTGTAACCTAGTAGGGATAAATCAGTCTTGGTTTCAATCCCAGTCACGGGATTTAATGTTTGGTAGGAAGAGACACACTCCAAACCCATAACCATTCTAGTGAATACATAACTACAAAGCACGATAAACACTCTGAAGAAAGGGAATACAGAGTCTATGGCCATCTATAATGAAAGGACTTAATAGATGGGTCAGGCTGGGAAAGTTTTCCCAAAGAAATGATGCTGGATCAGAATCTCTGGGGAAAGGATTAACAGGGAGAGAGAGATAATATGTAAGAATATGAACAGAATGAGTCTAGGATTATTGGTTGGCATTTGCTGCCCCAGATCCATACTGAACACACCTCTAGTTCATGTAACCCTTCAACTGGACAGGTCTTCCAGACTTCGACTGCATCTGCTGGAACAATGCATTCTAGGATCAGAGGCTACAGCTGCAGGAGGTGCAGGTGCATATGTGGACACAAGTTCTGCGTCTTTCAAAGTTTCAGAAGGACGCAAAAAATATGGCACCAGGTTGGGGAGTGTTGGAAGAAGGAAAGCCAGTTGTTAGGACAGACCCCCTTGACCTCTGATCTTCTGGTTCTCACCAATTATAAATACTTCTGGAAGAAGCTTCCTCCACACACATCTACAATCTGTTTCTATAACTATACTGAATCTAGAAAAATCAAACCCAGCGTACAGTCAGGGCCATTATTATAATTGTCAACATATTGAGTTCACTTTTATCATTACGTCCTACAGGACTCTAGAGTTTACTGAAATAGTATTTTAAAAAAAACAAAACTTGAAATGATTTGAAAAGCATATAATGACAGTTATTGGGTAAATTCATTCTTTAAAAAGTGTCTACATTGGATTGTGTTTATTGATCTCCCTTAGACACTTTTAACTTTGAATTTGGTTGGTTTCTTGTCACCCAGCTGGCTCTGACTCATTTCATAATTTTTACTCAAGGAATATCAACTCACCTAGTCAAGCCACTGTGTTCAATTATTTTGGATCACAGAAATTTGACAGAGAAAGATCTTAGATTTTTTTTTTGTAAAATAAGAAATTATTACACTATACTCTGCTATATTTATCTCCTATTGCCACCTGCTATATTCATCTCCTATTGCCACTATGACAAATTACGCCAAATTAAGCGACCTAAAACAACACAAACTTTATCTTATAGTCTGGAAGTCAGATGTTTGAAATAGACTTCAACGGGGATAAAACCAAGGTGTCCCAGATAATCCAGGATAATCTCCCTATGTCGGGATCCTTAATCACACCTGCAAAGTCTCTATTTTTTTTTCCACAAAATTATTAAAAGCTTTATTTACGATTGGAATCATTCAACAAAAATGCAAAAGCAAATGAGCCTGAAAAAGGAACTAAGCTGTTTGTCTAGAATGTCCTCAGAACATTCGCTACCTCAGTAGCTAAGCTGCCTTTGCACCTGGCTGGCATGACAACAGTGGCTCAACATACACAGCAGTTGCACTAACAGCAGCACAAATTTTCCCCTTAAAACTTGCCCAGAATAAAGCAAGAGAACAAGG
>CAUYLG010077983.1:0-11537 GCA_963573385.1 Cacajao melanocephalus
TTGTCCATTCTCGTTAGCATTTCATCAAATCTTTTTTCAAGGTTCTTAGTTTCTTTGCATTGGGTTAGAACATGTTCTTTTAGCTCACAGAAGTTTCTTATTACCCACCTTCTGAAGCCTGATTCTGTCATTTCATCACACCCATTCTCCTTCCAGCCTTGTTCCTTTGCTGGTGAGGAGTTGTGATCCCTTTTAGGAGGAGAGGTGTTCTGGTTTTGGGTGTTTTCATCCTTTTTGCACTGGTTTCTTCCCATCGTTGTGGATTTATCCACCTGTGGTCTTTGTAGTTGCTGACTTTCAGATTGGGTGTCTGAGTGAATGTCCGGTTTGTTGATGATAAAGTTATTTCTGTTTCTTAGTTTTCCTTCTAACAGTCTGGTCCCTCTGCTGTAGGACCGCTGAGGTCCACTCCAGGCCCTGTTTGCCTGGGGATCACCTGCAGCAGCTGCAGAACAGCAAGGATTGCTACCAGTTTCTTCTTCTGCTATCTTTGTCCCAGAAGGATACCCGCCAAATGTCAGTCCGATCTCTCCTTTATGAGGTGACTCTTTGGATATACAGGGGTCAGGGAGCTGCTCGAGGAGACAGTCTGTCCTTTATAGGAGCTCAAGTGCTGAACTGTGAGCTCTGTTGTTCATGCAGAGCTGCTGGACAGGTACGTTTAAGTCTGCTGCAGCAGAACTCATAAACCCCTTTTTATTTCCCAGATGTTCTGTCCCAGGGAGTTAGGACTTATTTATGAGTTTCCGTTGTGCTGCTGCCTTTTTTTCAGGGCTGCCCTGCCCAGCAAGGAGGCAGCCTAGTCACTGTCTGCCTGCTGAGGCTTTGCTGAGCTGCTGTGGGCTCTGCCCAGCTGCCGTATGAACTTCCTTGCGGTCCTGTTTATATGGGTGTAGTTAGAACTGCCTCGGCAGTGGTGGCTCACCTCTGTAATGGTGGACTCTCTGTAATGACGAGTTGCCTCAGCAATGGCAAGCTGTCTCAGCAATGGCGGACTGCCTCTGTAGTGATGGAGTGCCTCAGTAATGGCAGACGCCCCTCCCCTACAAAGCTGGACCATCCCAGGTTCAGCTGTGCCTGCTGCGAAACTCTCAACCCAGTGTGTTTCCAATTGCTGGTTTTTTTGTTTTGTTTTGTTTTGTTTTTTTTTGTGGGGGTGGGACCAGCCAAGCCTGATCACCTGGCTCTCTGCCTCAGAGCCTTTTTTGTTTAGTTGGAGGATCGACTCTCTCCCAGGTGTTCTAGTCACCTGATGAAAAGGCGCCAGGATCTGTGTGATTTCTTGTGCGGAGACCCACTGCAAGGCCAGCATCATCCCTGTCTACTGAGATCAGTACAGGATCTTCACAGCTGGACTTCCCTGAATCTGTCTTGCATTCTCCACTGCATCCTTTGCAGCAGCTCCATGTCTCTATAAAAGCAAATCTCTCTCTCACTCCCCTGGTACAAATTATTTATTGGGTTCTATCTGTGCAATAAATAAATTATGAGACCTTGCCGAGGAATGAGGGCACAACAGGTTTTCTGATCCTTGGCATGAGAACTCTGCAGTGTCATCTGTTTTCTCATCCTCCTCTCTTCTCTCCACTATCCCCCTCTATAGTGTGAGCCCCTAAACCGCAATCAGAGTCACAAGATCTTGCCACAATTTGCCTTACCTTCATTTAAGCTCTGAGCCGAGCTGACGGCCAGCAAGGCCACTGACAGCAGATTCACAAGCATCTTGCAGGAGGCTCTGATGTTGCTCCCAGCTTTGTGTGAGAGAAACATGGTAGCTGCCTTTATAAAGACAAGCAGAACAATGGCACATTTGAGCTCCCTATGGGGTGGGCTTAATCTCCTCAGAGACTGGGTTCTGCTTTGCTTGCTTCAGGTCAAGTGTATTCCTCATTTCTTTTGGGATTCTAGCCTAGCAGGAAGGGTAGAATGTTGTTTTAATTAAATTTCTAAAACGTGCAAGTATGACTTGGACAAAGGTTTTGACAGAACTGTGTCCAAGCAATCAATCAGCACAGTGTCAAAATTGAACTTTAGACATCATTTGGTTTTCAATCTGTTTGGTAGACTGCTGTTCTGCTTCCCACTGTGCTTTCCGTTTCTGTGTATGTTTGCGTGTGTGTGTGTGTGTGTGTGTGTGTCTGTGTGTGTGTGTCAGGGGTGATAGACAGCAATCCTACAGCTAACAGTGAAGAGAGTCAATATCTCTGACTCGTTTTATAGCCTATTTCCATCTCTCACGACGTGTGTATGGATATTTTCACATTTAGCTACATTTTTCATGCAGTAGAGATGGTCTCTGCTTATCCATGAGATGTGTGGACACAGCACACTCCTGGGCACACATAGAAGACAGAAAACTGCTCTGCAGCCTGCTCAGGCTACAGGCATTGTCCAAGCTTCTGTGGATCTCAAACCACTCAGGCAAGCCTTGGTTCTGTACAACACAGGAAAGCTAAACAATTGTATTTTGTAAATATCTTTATTTATATGCTTATTATACAACACAGGAAAGCTAAACAATTGTACTTTATAAATATTTTTATTTATATACTTATTAAAGCAAAGCTGAACACAGAAACCACCAAGGAATTTCTAAACCTGAACAAACTGAACATGTGGTTCCCTCAGTTAGCCACATGATGTCATATAGCTAAGACCTCCACTGTCTCCAGATATTCTATAGAATTCATTCTCTGCTTTATTTACACTAAGAAATATTGTGTTCCCCACCACTGATAATTAAGCGGCCACAATTTCACATTCAATTAAGATTATTTGATATGCTTATCCAAGCCTCAAATGCATTGATTGGGCTTCTGTTTTTTACTCAGTATTTACGTCACTTGTTTCATCAGAGTGTTATTTCACACCCATGATTTTTTCTATAATATTTTAAATTCTTTCTCACTTTATTTCTGGCAATTATTTGTTGATATTTAATGAGTCTACTTTGCCATGTGTAGTTTTCTTCCTATTCTGTTATATTTTTCCCCCACATGACTTTTGAAAGATGTCCTTTAATCTTCTAAGTAATGGTGTATGGTACTCCTCACTACGTTTATTTTCACTTTTGTCTGTACAGTTGGACAATAAACTATTAAGTTTCCAAAAAGCCCTTTCAGTGTCCTGGATTGGTAGCTCTCTTCTCAGCTTGGATTGCTCCATAATACTTAGAAATTGCCTGTTCATCAATTCATAAAATATACTAGTCAGTATCACCAGTTGCCAGCATCCATTTCAGACCTGGGTAATTGTTTGCTTTTTGTGCATGGTTACTTTCAGTTTGAGGATAGCTTAGTTGGAAGCATGGCTGGGAGGCCATTTGATAGGAAATCATAAAGACAAGCCCCTAGACAGGTGTGCCTGAGTGGATCTTCTGCTGTGCATAGGAGGGTCTGGTCTGGCCCTTCTGAAGAGTTGCAGATAATAATACAGGAAGGCTTCCTAATAGAGTTGGTTTTGCTGTAGACTGTGTTGTTCTTGTAATGGAGCCAGGCAGATTGGTATTTTCCCTGGAATAAATATAGACATATTTGAAGAGGGATTACATTCTTAATTGGCAATTCTTCTCTGGCACTGTGGGAAGTGGATCAGTTCTAGTTGGGTTTTATGAGTTTTATCATAGGCAGAGCGTAGCTGCTTGAGCCCACCAGGTCCCACTGTGTTACTGGGATTATTGTCTGTGGTTTCACCGATATTTGTTTTCCATGGGATCTGGAGACGAGCCGTTCTGCCTACGTGACTTCAGGTCAGCCGTCATGACACAAAGGAAGGTCAGAGAAAAGGAACAAAGAGGAGTGCCAGGCAGATTTTGCCTGATGATGTGGGCAACTGAGCATGCTTCAGGCCTGGTGCAAGAAAGGTTTCTCCTTGGCAGGAGAGTACAAGAAAAGAAGAGGTAATGCCCCTAAAGGTCACTTGCTGACACTGGAAAAGGTCCCTTCTCTGACCTTTTCCAGTGTCAGCAATCAGCAAAAGAGATTAGTGTATCAGGAACGCATAAATATCAGCTATGCACTCACCAGATATGTCAAATAGAGAGGTGATGGAAGAGCTGAAAGGGACACAGTTTGTGAGTGAGTGTGGGTGGAAGGGAGAAGCAGGACTGCTGCGAGGGCTGGGGCACCTAAAGGTGAATGACAGCCCTCAGCACTCCACTTGCCTTCTCTATGGATGTTCATATTCTGAGGTCCTGAAGGGTGGGTCTTCAACATGTGAAATTTTAGAATTCGTCTCTCATAACACATCCCAACATTTTCTCAGTCTCTGACAGGTGTTTATACAGTGGTTCAAAAATCCTCACTCCCTAAGGCTGTACCCATTAGCAGATCTAATTGCCTTTACTTTCAAAATACATCCCAAATATGACCACTTCTATGATCTTTACTAGAATGTGATTGTTCAGCCCATGATGCTGTCTCCTGGAGGACTTTAACAGCCTCCAGCTGGTCTTGGTGACATTCTTCCCCCAACACATCCCATATCTGTTCCCTCACAACAGTCAGAGTGATCTTTTAAGTAGAAATTAGATTATATCACCCTTGTGCTTCAAATCCCCTGGTTTTCCTTCTGCACTTGTGATAACTTCTAAATTTCATGCCTCAGCTCTTTCGCACTCACATGCCTCACTCTTTTCTGAAGACTCGGAGCCTCTCTGAATGGAACAGAAAGCGGAATATTCTTCAACCTTGCCTAGCTCCAATTTGTCTGGAACACTAAAACATGGTTTGCCAGCAAAGATGAACACTGGCACAGTGGATAAACTTCTTCTGAGAGTGAATGAATTGTATTGAGTTACTGTGGTCTAGCAGTTTATGTGAACTGGAAGAATTATTGTATTCATTGCACCAACTAAGCATTCTGATAATGCAATTAGCAAATAAACATAATAGTCTCTGAGACTTCAACTTTGCTTTGATTCGTCTAAAAGCTTTGGTTACACTATCATGGTGGTCTTCTATGTTTTTTAATTTGACGTTGATGTTCCATAAATATACATTATGGTTTCACAATTAATTTGCTGTATTTCTATTCTTTCCATCTATCCTAGCCAAATTGGTTATAATAGAAAACATTTGTTGAGCATTTGCTATATTCCACTTAATCATCCAAGTCATTTTATTAGGGAGATATGATTATTATTACCTTTATTTTACAGATGATGTGACTTAGCTACATACCAATGTTCTTACAAAGGTCACACATGGAATGGAAGGCGGTAAGTTCTCAGAGCTTACTGTGCTCCACTATTTGCTATTCATTCATTCATTTCATTACTACAGTATGAGAGGGAATGAGGTTCAAAGAAGAAACATAAGTTCTGGTATTAGGAGATTATCAAAGTTAAACTTTCCTAAGACTTTAACAGGTGAGGTGAGAAATATATTTTTCCTGAGTAAATAAGTTTGCTTTAAATCATAAGCACATTTACCTAGGCTTCCATTAACTTGTTTTCCTCCTTGCCTTCACATAAAGATACTCATATGATTAATTCCTTTTTCTTGTGATTATGAAAACCCTGTTCATATAGATCCTCTATGTGCTTTCGTAATATATGCAACATGGATTTTTCTGCCAAGCCACACTAGCTTTGGCAAAATTTGTGCATACCCTTTGAAATGGACCAAATGTTGATTCTCATCACAATGAATGTAAAATTTTAGAAATCCAAGAGAGAGTGATTAGAGATTTGTCTATGAAAGACAAATACATCTATACCACTTGTATAGATTTAAGTCTTCTGCCTGAGAGTGTCTCCCGTGTCTTGGCCCCAGAGCTGGTCAGGGTCACTGATTTCATTATCTAAGGTGTTATCTGAGTGTATGGTCTCATGACCAAGAAAATTAAGGAGTGTGGACACAAGAGGGTGAGATTGGAGCAAAAGTTTAAAAAGCAAAATAGGAAAGCTCTCTGCAGTGGAGAGGGGATTCCACTGGATTGTCTTTTTCACAGTTGAATCCACAGGCTTTTATAAGAAACTGCTCTCCTGTCAGTAGCTATTTTTCTTATCTATAAAATTGTCAGCTGGGTGGATTGGCTTATGCCTGTAATCCCAGCAATTTGGGAGGCTTAGGCTAGTGGATCACGAGGTCAGGAGTTTGAGACCAACCTGGCCAACATGGTGAAACCCCATCTCTACTAAAAATAGAAAAGAAAATAGCTGGGCATGGTGACTAGCACTTGTAATCCCACCTACTTGGGAGGCTGAGATAGGTGAATTCTTGACCTGGGGTGATGGAGGTTGCAGTGAGCCAAGATCATGCCGCTGCATTCCAGCCTGGGCTACAGAGCAAGATTGTCTCAAGGGGTGGGGGGAAAGGGTGTCTGCACAACTCCCTCTTATACATGTAGTTTTCTAAAGAATGATTTTGTTAAAGTGATTAATGAATGACTCACTTGGTTTAGATAAACATGTATGTTTTATCTTAGAGAAAAGATTTTGCCCCTCCTGCTTAAGAACCAAAAATTACGACTGTATTTTGTTGATTTCAAAGGGCACATTTTGGAAATTGGTATGTTTGGCACGTTGTATTTTCCAAGGATGGTCACAACAGTATTTTTCATCTTATATTATCTTCTTACAATGGGACCTTGACATCCTGTCTTGAGGGGGTGAGTTATGATTTCTCCCCTTAAACTTGGGTGGAACTTTGTTACTGCTGTAACCAATAGAATATGTCAGAAGTGACACTTTGTGTCTTTTGAGTCTGTATCATAAAACTATCTTGCAATTCCAGTTGGTTCTCTAAGGGAACTGCCACATACTACGAGGAAGCCCATGCTGTGAGGCAGAGATGTAAAATTTGTTTTCAAAAAATAATTGAATGCATCACTGTCCCCAAACAACATAGAATAACCAAGTTTTCTTTAGTGATTGAATTATTATTTGTATCGTATGTTGCATTTCTATACATGGATGGCTACATAGCTAAAGCTTTATTCATCATTCCTTTGTACCTAGTATGGTAACATTTTAGAGGTCTTAGCTATTTTTATACTTACAATAGCCCTTTGATTAGTTTTTGTCACGATGTTCACCCTTCACTCTTCTGATGAAATTAAAATTTCAATATGAATGAGTATCATTCTCAAGGCCACATACTTTATAGGTATCAGTAGAGTTAGGAAATTCCATGAAGAGAGAGAGAGCAAAAGAGAGAGAGAGCGAGAGAGAGAAAGACAAGATAACCTTATTCATTAGAACAATTTAAAATACATAAAATCAAATAAGAAGAAATGCAGAGGATCCAGTTGAAGAAGAAAGACCAAACTTTGATGAACATTATACACTGTAATCTGAATACATGTAAGTTTCTGGAGAGGAAAACGCACCATTCCGAAAGCACCAATTTTTCAGGTGTTCCTGTGTAAATTGATCGCAACATTGTCCTCTCTTCACGTCTGGTTTTGGCTTTCCTGATTCACAAACTGATAATTTTCAATTTGTCATCCCAGGTCCACAATTTTGTTACATTTGTTGTTTACTGTCATCTCCTCTTTTATCCTCCTTGTCTTTGAGTATTTCTTTACTATAATTGTACAGGGACATGGGAAAACAGCAAAAATAAGTACATGTGTTCCATACACTGTGCATTCCAATACTCTTAGGATAAAAGGGCAAATAGTACACTTGCAAACAGCTTCTTCGAATGGGCCATGTATTTACTTTCTTTCTTTTTAAGTGTATTCAAGTGACTTTACAAGGCAGACTGCTATTACTGTGTTCCTAATTTTAACAGAAGAATCTGCAGCCTTTTCTTACTGGATGTACTGAGGAGAACATGCCATGAGTTCATAATCAAATGGTTATTCTTCACAAGGTTATTGAATAAACTCAACCTATCTTTGCAACCCTAGAAACAATTTTAAGTGACAAACATGGTTTTTTACTCTAATAGGCTAATAAATGTGGTTTTATATAGCAAAAGTACAGTTCCAAGTCTGCAAGTTAAGCATGCATACAATTACCAAAACAAACATCTGTATATGATAAGAAAATATTTTGGGCAGGGCATAGTGGCTCACAACTGTAGTGCCAGCACTTCGGAGGCCTAGGTGGGCAGATCACCTGAGGTCAGAAGTTTGAGACCAGCCTAGCCAACATTTTAAACCCCATCTCTACTAAAAACACAAAAATTACTTGGGCGTCATGGCTTGTACCTGCAATCCCAGTTACTCAGGAGGCTGAGGCAGGAGAATCGCTTGAACCTGGGAGGTGGAGGCTTCAGTGAGCCAAGATCACACCCCAGCATTCCAGCCTGGGCAACAGAATGAGAATCCATCTAAAAAAAAAAAATAGTGAACAAAAGAAAAGAAAAAGAAAAAAATGTATTGTGTGACTCAATTTTATAAGGTACATAAAGAGTTTGAATTAACTTAAATTTTCACTAACTTTATTTTTTAGCTAAATCTTGTCTATACTCATGTTTTCCTGATTATGTTTTTATAGTTTTGTTGAACAATTGAAAGCTTATTTAATAAGCATCCAAACAAAATTAACATATTGCATTTGGTCAAATTTCAATTATCTATGAAGCAAATGAAGGTTGAACTTTTGGGTCCTACATCTGTAAGGCCCCTGAAAGACCCTGCTTAGGCTGAATAGAAAACAGGTATTTAAAAGCCTCATGAACTAGCAGTAGTCATCTTTCTTTCCACTCCTCCACTCAAGCTATCATCTTTATTCATTTTTCTATCTTCCACTTACTCATGAGGTCATCAGATTTCACTGTCCTCTGCTTCTCAAAGCAAACTTCAATACTTCAGGCACGTTTGAGGTTTATTTGAGAAGACGACTTGGCCCTCATTTACAAAAGCACATTTCTAACTAATTGGATTCTTATGGATACAAATAATGGCATCTTCGAGCACGGCTCTAAATGTACTGTGGGATTGCAGATTGTAGATGGAGGAATCTAGAAAGTTTACTTTAGTGGTAGCTGAAGGGCCTTTTAAAATGAAGTTCATTGTGCGGCTTTAAATTCTTTCTTTTCCACTTGGAATCTCCTATGCAAAACACTCCCTGAGAAATGGTGTCTTCCCTCAGTATTTGTAGCATTCCTACTTCCCATTATGGAATGAATGGTTGGTGTTAGCTATGTCTTCCTTACTTTATAACTCATGGAGGGGTCAGGAAAATTCTCACATTTGACCACAAGAGCAAGAAGCAGCTCCATGGCCCAAATCCACCTGGTCATTTCTGCTAGTGTCCTGGCCCCACCTCTTTGCACACCTGCCTGCTGAGAGATGCTGCTGACTATGACAATCACCAGCACAGGGAGGATATTCAATTTTAATAAGAAGAGTAATTTCCCTGGAGGTTTTATCCTTTGAAGGAAGACATTTATTCCCTCATTGTGAATATATGTCACTGCAGTTTATTCTGAAGAGCACATGACTGGAACACCAGGTACGGCCATAGATTATTGAATCTTTTTCTTTATTCCTGGTCCTTGATTTTTCTTGAGAGGGATTTCAGGACAGATTCAGGTGGCACTCCGGAACTCTGCCCCCATGTTGTACCCTTCTGTATTAGTTCATTCTCACATTGCTATACAGAATAACCTAAGACTGGGTAATTTATAAACAAAAATATTGTAATTGGCTCACAGTTTCATAGGCTGTACAGGAATCATGGGAGAGGCTTCAGGGAACTTACAATCATGGCAGAAGCAAAAAGGAAGCCAGCAAGTCCTACATGCCTGGAGCAGGAGGAAAAGAGTTACACACTTTCAAAAAACCAGATTTCATGGGAACTCACTATCATGAGAACAGCAAGGGGGAAACTGCTCCCATAATTCAATCACCTTCCACCAGGCCCCACCCCAACAGGTGGGGATTACAATATGACATGAGATTTGGGTGAGGACACAGAGCCAAACCATATCAACTTCTCACCGAGGCATCATGTTCGCTTACCTGAGTCTACTCTTGGGAGTAGAGAGAATATGGTGCTAGCTCATGTGGACACATCCAGTTCACCAGCTACTCTTAGGAACTTCTGAGTATGAATGGATCAAGCCTTTAACCAAATCTTTCTCAGGAAGTGCTTTTGCACTCTATATCCATTGTTAGGATATTAGACCTGACATAGTGCCTTGGAAGGTAGGAGTGGGAGGTTTTTGATGCCACAGACTGGATGGAATCCTTTATTTATTAACTATGGTGATGCCTGATAACAAAATGCTAGACACACGTTGAATAATTCTTATTGAAAGTGTATTCAATTGCAGATAAAACCAGCATCTGCACAATCAGCAGAGCCCGTTTCAGTGCCTGTTTTGTTATTTTTGTCTCTATTGCCCCTGATATCTTACTAGGGATTTCACACCATTTTCAAAAGTCATTTTAATGCACAAAAAAATCTAAGCCAGACACTCCCAGATGCTGATATCAGCTATTAATTCTATCACGGATCTTGCAATCTCTTTTCTTCCTGTTTCTTCCAAGGCCTCTTGACTTGATTATCAGTCACCAAATAAGCATAAGTGCAACAGGGCCTCTCTCTTGTTTTTGAAAATTCCTTCCTTCTTCTCTTTCTAAAATGTGGATTCCAAACCAATCCATAGAATCTTATGTAAAGGAGAGCCCATGAAAAGCCATCACTCTTTGTGATGTGTTGAACGTACAGTTGAGCTGTAAACGCTAAAGCCTAGCGGGCTCTGAAACAGGAGGTCCAGTTTTAATATTATATCTACTCCTGACATTTTTGCAAGTGGCAAAGTAGTTTCTTCACACAGTGTGAATATCTTATTGAAGGCACAAGAAAGGGAGAGAGGATAAAGAATTATACCTAAAAAAATTAAATCACATGGCTAATGTCACTGTACTAAATTAGGTCAGATGAGGTTGATTTTTTTAGCTTTACTTGTCTTCTCTTAAAAATTCCAGTTTAAGGGGTTGTTGTAGTTGTTGTTTTCAATTCAAAAAATATAGGGAATTTTTCATTATCCACGAGTATCACTGTGCTACACACCACTTTCTAAGAAGATGCTGAACGTCAGAGCAAGGCTACCACTAAATTACAGGAGATTGAGTCATTGTGGAAACTGGAAAAGCATAGGAGGTACCCTGCTGAGGCACTGAACCAGGCTGGGTGTAGGAAATGTACAATGATGGCAGAGGAGCATTTCTTAGCTGTTCCCATTTGAATATGGGCTTAATAAGTGTTCACTGAAGTTGAATTATGAAAATGGTTTTTCTTTTATGAGGGAATGGATTACTCAGTTTCCTTGTGTTAATACCCATGATAATTTTATTCCTCTCTAAAGGTTTATAGGAGGGCACCACTTTACACTATAAAGACAGGGCTACACAAAAGCATGAAAAGAATCTGTGGAAAATATATGTTTTTTGATTGCTGCAATTATGCATTGCCACAAAATTAATGGGGTTCACAGAACATGAATTTATTACCTTACAGCTTTGTGGCTCAGGAGTCTGAAATGGGTCTCACTGGGTTAGATCAACATGTCAAGGCTGAGTCCATTTCTGGATTCTCTAGAGAAGAACCCATTTTCTGCCCACATTTCTTGACC
>CAUYLG010077986.1:0-17990 GCA_963573385.1 Cacajao melanocephalus
GGCTTTGGTGTAGTCCCCCGAGTGTGGGTGACAATCCCCAGTGCCACTCCTGACTTTTTCGTAACATATAGGAAGAAGTCATTGCCTGTAGGAAGGCTTAGAGTTGGAGCTTGCAGTAGTGCCTGCTTCAGGGTCCGAAAGGCTGCCTCAGCTATAGGGTCCCATTGTATTAGATGGGTGTTAGCTTTTTGGGTTTCCTTAATCAGAGTGGATAGAGGTTTGGCTATTTCACCATATCTGGGAATCCACAATCAGCAGAAACTAGTTATTCCTAAGAACCCCCACAACTATTTTAAGGTCTTTGGATGGCAGAAGGCCAGTATGGGTTGGACACTTTCTCCATCAAGGGCCTGAGTGCCCTTAGACAAGACAAGCCGTAGGTATTTTACCTCTTGCCTGCAACGTTGGGCTTTTGATTTGGAAACCTTATATCCACAGGTGGTTAGAAAGTTTAGCAGGTCCTGGGTATCCTGCTGACACTGGGTTTCTGAGTTAGCAGTTAAAAATAAGTCATCCATATATTGAAGAACCAGGGAACCTGAATGTGAAAAATGACTAAGTTCCTGAGCTAGAGCCTGGCTAAACAGGTGGGGGCTATCTTGAAAGCCCTGGGATAACACTGTCCATGTAGGCTGAGAATTCTGGTCTAAAGGGTCTTCAAAGGCAAACAGAAACTGGGAGCTAGGGTGTAATGGAACATAGAAAAAAGCATCCTTAATGTCCAGGACTATAAACCATTGTGCCTCTCCTGGTGTTTGAGAGAACAAGGTGTACGGGTTGGGTACAGCTGGGTACAAAGGGATCACAGCTTCATTAATAAGCCTGAGATCTTGCACCAGCCTCCATTGTCCATTAGGTATTTGTACTCCTAAAATTGGAGTATTACAAGGGCTGTTATAGGACTTTCCTAGATCTTGAGCTTTTAAGTTTCTTACAATATCCTGTAGCCCCTTTTTGGCTTCCGGTCTTAGGGGATACTGTCTTTGGTAAGGAAAAGAGATGGGATCCTTTAGCCTTATTCAAATTGGGCATGTATTCTTTGCCCACCCAAATTGTCTCTCCATTGCCCTAACCTCAGGATTAATCCTTTCTTTCTTTTTCTTTCTTTTTTTTTTTTTTTTTGAGACGGAGTCTTGCTCTGTCGCCAGGCTGGAGTGTAGTGGCGCAATCTCGGCTCACTGCAACCTCCACCTCCTGGGTTCAAGCGATTCTTCCACCTCAGCCTCCCAAGTAGCTGGGACCACAGGCATGTGCCACCATGCCCAGCTATTTTTTGTATTTTTGGTAGAGACGGGGTTTCACCATGTTGGCCAGGATGGTCTCGATCTCTTGACCTCGTGATCCGCGCGCCTCAGCCTCCCAAAGTGCTAATCCCTTCTTTAAATAATGGGCAGCAGAGATAAATTTCCTCCCTGACTATGTTCATATAGATAATGGCTCCTGCTCTGGCTAACAGGTCCCGCCTTAGCGGGGGAATGGGACTTTATGGCATGATGAGGAAGACATGGCAGAAGTGTATATCTCCCCACTTACAGCTTAGGGGCTGGGAGAAATATCAGGAGACCGCTTGTCCTAGGGATCCTCGGACAGTTACAGACTTGGAGGACAAACATCCAGGACAGGAAAGCAAAACTGAGAAGGCCACACCCGGGTCCAGGAGGATATCGACTTCCTGGCCCTCTATGGTTAGCTTTACCCGGGGCTCGGTGAGGGTGATGGCTTTGTGCTGGCATTTGCCCTGGGCGCCCTCAGTCCTGCTGTTGGGTCATCTGGTTAGTCACCTCAGGCCCTGGGAACTTTTGTCCCCTGAGACAGTGTGCTTTCCAGTGATCCCTTTTGCACAGTGGACAAGGACGAGGAGGTGGTCCGTTCCTCTGGGGACAGTTTCTCTTAACATGTCCCGGTAGGCCTCAGTGGTAGCAAGCTCTGCCACACTGGTGGCTAACCCAAGCCTTTCTCTCTTCGGAGCCCCTTGGGTCTGCTTGCCTGAAGGCCATGACTAGGGCTGTGGCCTTTCTCTGGTCCCTCCTGTTCCTTTCAGCCTGTTCCTCCTGGTCTTATAGAACACTGAGGTTGCTAGATTTAGTAATGATTCTGGACTTTGTTCTGGCCCCAGGGCCAGCTTCTGGAGCTTCCTCCTAATGTCTGCTGCTGATTGCATAATAAATTTGTCTTTTAGTATTAGCTGACCCTCAATGGAGTCTCATGACCAGGGGAGTATACTTTCTTAAGGCCTCCTGTAAGCACTCAAGAAAGATTGTTGAGTTTTCTTCCTTTTCCTGAGTTATGGTGGATAACATTGCATAGTTCATGGACTTTTTTCTAGTTTACCTTAATCCCTCAAGTATGCAGGTTAATAGGTGCCCATGCCTCCAGTCCCCCTGTTCTGAGTCAGGATCCCAGGGAGGGTCCATACTAGGGACTGCTTGTCTGCCTGTAGGAAATCTATCCTTCTCCTCTGGCGTCATTTGATCATGTACTTGACTAAGGTACCAGCTGTCCCCAAACTCTTGAGCTGATGCTAGAGCAGCCTCTCTCTCATTGCTGGTTAGGGTTTAACTAAGCAATAACATGATATCTTTCCAATCTAATTCAAATGACTGACCCAGGCCCTGCAGAACATCTATGTACTTCTCTGGGTCATCTGAAAGTTGTCATAAGTCTGCCTTGATTTGCTTTAAGTCAGAAAGTGAAAAGGGGGTATATACCTTGGTTGGGCCAAATTCTCCTCCTACTGCCTGTAGGGGGCAGAGTTGGGGCATCCCTATAGCCTGAGGTGCCTTGGATGCTTTGGCCTTCCCTGACTCCTCTTGGGTTATAGGGGCTGAGGAGACCTGGTCAGCATCGGTGGAGGGAGGAGCCACAGGGAGTCCTAAATGTGGGGGTAGTCCTGAGGGGGGGCCAGTAGGGTAGAGGTTACAGGCCTTACAAAGCTGAGGATTATCCCTTCGAGAAAAGAAAACATGCACATAGGGGACCTCAATCCATTTACCTTCTCTCTTATAGAACAGGTCTAATTGTAGAAGGGTGTTATAATTTATACTTCCCTCAGGAGGCCGGGTTTCTCCACTCAGCAGAGGGTATCACAGCCACACCATTTGGCAGAGAAAAATGAGCTGCTGCTTCTTCAAAGACCGTGGGTCAAATGGGTCCCAGTTATCCAGGATACACTTTAAGGGCAATTTTGCCTTGGGAAGAGTAGCACCCGTCTGAAATCAAACACAGGGTTGCCTGCATCCCCGGTTATTCCTTGCAACTGCTAGCCCTGGGGCATCCCCCAGTTATAGCACCTTGTAGTTTCCTTGCGCCCTAGATGTGTGATGATCTTCTGGGCCCAGCATGTGCCAGGTTTAATCATACTTACCAGTGTCATGGGCACACGCCCACTGTCTAAATGTCCTTCTGGCCACCTTAAGGACATGGGGACTGCTGGAATTAGTGGCCCTGTACCGGAGTGTCCTTGAAGAATTAGGCCAGTGCTTGGGCAATGGTTGGCAACATTCCCTCGCAAGAGTTCAATTAACATAGGCCTGACCATAAAACTGTCCTAGGAGAATAAACTCCTTGGGAGGGACCTCTAAGCACAACAACCTTAAAGAAGGTAACGGATGGCCACATGGCCGGAACTGGAACAATGCTCTCAGGGCCTGGGCCTCCTCCCCAACCCCACCTTCCACCATAAGAACATGCCCTAGGGTTGTGGGGCCTGTTAACTATTTGAGCCTTGGACCCACTCTGATATTCTAGATGGAGAAGTTCTGCCATACAGAGAGCCAATCCTAGGCAAGACAAATCATATACCATTAGATTCTGGCACCATTCAGTTGGATTGGGAAATTGTGGGTGATAAAGAAACACAATGTCCTACAGCCTCCAGTACCCACTGACAGACTCTGGCTCCATTAGGACGTAACCTAGCACTGCAGACTAAGGGAACTGGCCCTGTGTGTTTATGCTGCAGGAGGTCCTCATAGGCATAAGTCTGAGGGCACCATGATTATGGGTCCCTGAATGCCACCCCAAATGCCTTATGTGTAGGAAATATCTTAGAGGAAAGTGCCAAGAAGAAGTTTGCCTCACGGAAATCTGGACCAAGGAGGTTAGGGTCTGAAAGGCTGGGCGTGGTTTGCTCAAGCAGCTTTCATTCCCAACGCCCAGCCCAGCGCCATCACTCCCGCTGTGGCCCGGCACAGCTGCCACTGCACACGGCCCCACGGAGGCCAGGACACCCGCTTTCTCCTTAATAGAATTTAAAAGAAGCAAAAGGGCAGATTACAAGTGAAAGGGATCCAATACCACTCACTGCTCTGAAGTCTGAAGTCTCCTCCTGGTTGGCTCACCAAAGATGTAACTGGGGGGAATGGGGCACCCTGAAGACGCTCCCAGTTTCCAATCCAATGTGCCCAGGTCCTTGACCTCTCTTACCCCAGGAATGGGGAAGACGCCTCAGAGGCATGGCGAGCTTACCATTTGAATAAATATCGTGGACCCAAAGAGTTTAGCAGAGAAGCGATTTTTTAGGCAGAGAGAGAGAACGAAGGAAAGAGAACTCCCACGCTGCTGTTGGAGGGGATCCAAGGGAGGAATTCATATAGGCAAGAAGCATCGGGGTTTCAACCCTGAAGTTATTCCCACCCCATTTATGTTTTCATCCAATGAGAGGAGTTCTTTCAGACTTCTACTGGAGTGGTTGATCTTTGACTCTGATACCGGATTGGCTACTTGGCCTGCAACAGAGCCCCCTCCTCCCAGCGCTTTTTTCGGGCTTTTTGAACAAAGAAACTCACCTGGATTTTTCTACTTACTCGAGCGTGGGAAAGTTAGACAAAGAACTGGAGGTTCCTGAATGGGGGTGTGGATGGAGGCGTGGTGCTGGGAAATTCTTGGTTTTGAAACCACGCCCCTTGGGGGACCCACACAGTCCCTCAGTAGCTATCGTTTTATAGCTAAGGAAACTGAAAGGCATTTTGAGGTTGTGAAATTTCCAAGTTTATATCATTATGTAATGGCAAATTGGACTTGAACTAAGATCCCCTGACTCCTCCCAACTAAATGGTTGTTTTATCTTGGGCAGGTCTTTACAGGCATTGCTTGAGCTAAGCTTCCTTGTTTGTTATCCATCAGATGGGAGAGCTCTCCTATATGCTGGCTTTGGTCTTTTCAATATTTTATTTATAAACTCTTAGTTCAGACTAGTATAACAGAATACTGAAGACTTGGTCGCTTAAATAACAGAAATTTATTTCTTATTATGCTGACTGGGAAGTCTGAGATCAAGGTGCCAGTATGGTTTGCTTCTGGTGAGACCTGTCTTGCTGGTTTGCAGGTAGCCATCCTTCTTCTGTGTCCTCACATAGAGAAGAGCAGAGAGTAGGAAGCAAGCTCTCTCCTGCATCTTTTTCTAAGAACTCTAATCCCATCATGAGGGCTCCATCCCATAACTAATGGTCTCCCAAAGTCCCCATCTCAAAATTCTATTGGGAATTAGGATTTCAATATTTGAATTTTAGGAAGATAAAATTTTAAGGGTACTGAGTCCATAGAAATCTCTGAATTCCAAACAGTTCTAAGGTAATTTGATTAACTCACATAATAAAAGTTCTTAAATGCCTACTTGTGCCAAGTACTGTTACTTGGGCTTATTCTGAGCAAGACATAATTTTCACTCTTGTGGAGCTTACATTCTAGTCAAAGTAGGTAACAAATAAAAAGGAAGCTATAAAGTAGTAAGGGCTCTGAAAAAAAAATGAAGCAAAGTGCTTTGAGGGATGGGAAGGGCAGTAGCTTCTTTAGAAAGGGAATATGACAAAGATCTCTTGGAGGAGGTGATGCAAGAATTGTAACCTGAATACAAGACAAATCCTGCTGTGCACAGATCTTTGTGTTGCTGTTTTTGTTTTCTGTTTTTGTTTTCCTTATTTCACATAGCCTGGTTTTCATTTATATGTTGTTTGTCTTCCTTCCTCCTTCATTCCCCATCTTGGTGGTGAATGACCTCACCATCAACTCAACTCATTACATTTCTGGGAATCACACAAACTCCCTTTTGCTTTGTGTCCTGGTGTGTATGTGATCACTTCTTACATAGTATGTTTGCTAAATGTGTCTTGTGTCTGTCCTATCTTCTTCATTATCAAGACCCTTGCTCTAGGAGTCTTCACTACTCTCCTGGACTCCTTCATTTGCCTCTAAACTTGTCTGTCTGATTTTGATTTTTCCTTCCTCCTGTTCACATATCTGTCTGAGTTCTTATTCCAAAAAACTATCTGTGGTTCTGTCTTTTAACTACCTGAAAATTTTCAATGGTTTTGCATTACATCATAGAATATAAACTTACTAGTATGATATTTAAGAGTTTTTGCTTGTGTCTGTTATTCCTTTGCCTTGTCTTCCTCCATTCCTTTCACACAATATTCCCTGTGATTCCACTACATAGTTCTTCCAGTTTCATGAATACAGTGCATTCTTGATGATTTCCGTGAACAAAATAGCCCTTCTTTAATTGCCTGTCTCTTCTTTTCTACCTGATAATCCTTCAGGTATCTACTTCAAATGCCAATCATTCTTGAAGCCCCTCCACATTTCTGTAGTTGTATCACTGAGAATCAGGATCAGTGGCATACAAGTCCCAAAATAAGAGTGGCAAAATCAGTGAGGAAAATTGATCTTTCCCCATTACGTAAATGAAGTCGTAAGCTAGACAACCCATGGCTTATAAGGTGCTGCATAGTTCAGATCTAGCATCATCCTGTTTAACTCTTTCTAACATCATAGCTTCCAGCTCCCTTTTTGTAGGTTACCTTGTGGTTCAAATAGCTGCTGTAGTGCCAACCATTACATGACATTTCAGGAAGTAAGAAGGTTGTGCTATTCACCTTTAAGGACACTTCCAGAAGTTACTCAGAAGAATCAATTCATCCATTGGTCAAAGACAATCATATGTCTATACCTAGCTGAGAGAGGCTAGTGTGTTTAATTTTTTGGCAGGGTGACAATTTCTGATGAGAATAAGAGAATGTATATTCTGAGGTAGTTAATAGTCTTTGCTACAGTCATTGTCTGCACAGTATTATTGGCACCTTTCATGAATAAGTTTATTCTTTTTATCTTTCAAGTTCTCATATTTCCACTATTACCAATACTTGCTATAGGGGACACTCGGGTTGTCTTTAAGATCTGGTCCTTGCTTGTCTTCACTATTAGTTTCCAGCACACATCCTAAGATTTCCTGTTTGTCTCACTGTTTCACACTTTTGTGAAATTGCATAATTTTTTTCTTTAACTGGAAAGCTCTCATCTCACTCCCACCTCTGTTTTATGAACTCTTTCCTTATTCATCCTCTACCATATGGAGTTAATCCTGTATTCAGTTTTCTGCTCACATCTCTTTCCCCTAACTAGACCATGAGCTCCTTGAACATACTGTGTCTTATGTTTTTCAAAATTCCCAGCACTTAGAACATGACAGGGAAAAAAAATCACAGGTACTCAATGCATTCTTGAATAAATTAATAAAATGTACAACTAAGGTACATATTCAGTTATTTATTTTATACCTTTATAAACATTTATTTATTACTGACGTAACACATATCATGAAGCAAGCTAGATGCTGAGGTATAGCAGCAAACAAAATCAACATCGCCCCTCCCTCATGGAGTTTAGATTCACGTGAGGGAGACAGAGAATAAACAACAGATAATTATAGTTGTGAGAGAAAATAATAAAAGAGCAGGAAGTAAACAAATTGCTTCTGATGCTGTGGGGCTCCTAGTAGGATACATCTTAGCTATTTTGTAAACATATTTAATTCTTTGTGTTGCATTCTTAATGAAAAAGGTAGATGAAGAAGTTTGCTGTTCTGTCATGGCAGGCTCATGCCTTTGTGTATGGCTACCACCAAGAGAATTGTAAATTAGTTTCTTTCTGTTCATTGGCTTGAAAAATTATAAATTGCAAAGCTTCACATGTGGAGATTTATGTGCTTGTTGATATTAATGCTTTAAAATAAATTATTGTGGTGAATTAAACATGATTAAAATTCTGGGATGTTTATCTCTCTTGACTAGCTAAATGTTTATAGTGAAGAAAACTTCACTTAATCATAAAAATCATTTATATTTATTGAGTGCTTACTTGGTACTCGGTGCTGTTTTACATGCTTTATATGTATTAATTAATTTGATCCTCACAACAACCATTATAGTTAGTTATTGATCTTATCCTCATTTGATGGTTAAAAGTATGATAAAAGAAAGAGTTAACTGATAGGCCCAAGGACAAGTAGTTAGTAAGAGGAGGAGCCCTATTCAAACCCAAGCAGGGACTGTGCTCTAAACCCTTACTACTTGAGAGAGGGGTCTTCACACCAGTGACATTAGCATCACTTGGGAGTTTATAAAAATGTAGGATCTCAGACCCAACCCAGACCTTCTGAATCTGCATTTTAACAAGATCCCTGCATTTAACAAGATACCACATAAGTGCTCAATCAGAGAATCTGCTTTCCATTTCTTTTGTTCTATATCATAATGCTACATCAATTCTGGGAATCTGCCTGCTTACTGAGATTTAATTAAAATATTAGTCAGAAATATTGACATCATTGACCTCTGTTTCTGTAAACTACTTTGGTTCTGTGGATGAAGAGAAAAAATATGGTATCATCTCTTCATTAAAAGTAGTTAAACCATGATAAGGGAAAAATTTGGAAGCAGAAGGTTAGACACCAAAGCTAAAAGAACGTTTTAAATCCTCCATTGATTTTCTTTCTCTGTGTTTGCTCTTTTTTATTACAGGGATACCTGCCAGTATCATTTTCTTCTTTCTCTGGTTTATCATTTTTCCATTAAAAAGTAATTTGAAAGACAGTTTGGCCAGAGAATTTTATCTGGACCTTTCTTACACCACTTTATCATTTTGTCTCTCAGTTATCTGAGTGCTTACTAGGGTATAATTATAATTCCCAGCATCTATAGAGTACATATGATATAGCAGGAACTGTGCCAAGTGGTTTCTTCCCTTAGATAATTGATTTGATCCTCACCACAACTTTTTAATGGAGACATGATTGTGGACCTCATTCAATGAATGAGAAAGCTGAGGCCCAGCATGTTTAAAACTATACCCAAGACTCACAGCTTATACACACTGAAGCTAAAATTGAAGCCAGGAAATATCAGTACAAAGCCCACCAGCTTTACCAGTGTACTACACTAGCCTTCCATGATTTCATTACAAGCAGTGGGCTGAAATGGGCATAAGTAGTAGTAGAGTAGTCCTTTAAATTGTGTTTTCTGGATTCTAAGATAGTTTTTACCTTACCTGTGTTTGTGAATTTTAATTTTGATCTCACAAAATTATACTTTGTTAAAATGATAAATGTTTCAAACATTTTAGTATTCAAGCAACCCACTTTTCTTTCATGTATCATATTGCATCAAAATGTGCAGACTTAATTTAGAAATATGTGGGCTTCATTTCTGAAGATCCCTTCACCAAACTCCAAGAACCACTTGGAAGTATTTTTCCCTGAATTGGCTGCAATGAACCACATATAAATTGGCAATGCATAGTTGGGAGTAAAACTCTGATTAAAGTCTGGTTCCCTATAGGTAATAACTAACAATTGAGCAGCTGCCAAGCAGCACTAATTAAGTAACTGCCAATGAGGTCCAAGATGAATGTGTCAAGGACTAATTTGCTGAGAACAATTAGTTCCTAAACCTCTTTGAATCATAATCTGTCTATGACCAATGCAGTTAAAACAGCCATGATTGACTCCGACTGAAAAAGCAGTGGGAGCATTCCAGAAAATGTTTCCAAATAAGCGAGTTCAGTGGAGGCTGGAGGTAGAGTGAGGGGGTGATGGATAGTTAGGGGCATTAGGGAAGTAAGAGAGTCTAGCATGTCAGTGATGCAACCAGAAGATGAGTCAGATTTTTGGAGGAAACCAATCATGAAATAGTTTGTCATTCCTAATTTAAATATATCCAACACCAGGCAATACAACATTCCACCATAGATCCAAGACTTTGAGTCCAGATTTTATGGTGTGAAAAAATATAATTTACTCAGTCAACATACATTTTTTTTTTTAAAGCACCAACTCTGCCTGGCACAGGGCTAGCTATTGAAATACTGAGGTAAATGAGGTGGTTTCTGCCCTCAAGATGCTTATAATTTAGTATAAGATTAAACTATTGTGAACAAATAAACTATATGCTTACCGATGTTGTGATAAAAGAAAAGAAATGGCTCAGTGGGGGCACCAGCAAGGAGGGATTCGATCCTCTGCCCTTTTCCGTGAGATACACTCATGACCTCCTCTAATGCCTAGTTTCCTTCGTATCCACTGTGTGTATCTCTTCCTAGGCCTCATTCCCTCTGGTCACAAGGAATTTCTTTTTACAGTTCCCTGATCTTTTCTGGCTGTACGCTTTTGTACTAATTTTTCTCCATGCCTAACATGTCTTTTTCTTTCATCTTGCCTGACAAAATTTGGTTTATCTTTGGAGTGGGATCTCTTGAAATGCCACCTCCTCTGTGAAACCTCACACCCTCCTCCTGTTTCAAGACACTTAATTTTTTTAACTTTTATTTATTTATTTATTTTTGAAACAGAGTCTCAGTCTGTTGCCAGGCTGGAGTGCAGTGGCAGGATCTGGACTCACTCACTGCAATCTCCGCCCCCAGGGTTCAAGCCACTCTCCTGCCTCACCCTCCAAGCAGCTGGGATTACAGGTACCCACCACCACACCCAGCTATTTTTTGTATTTTTAGTAGAGACAGGGTTTCACCATGTTGACCAGGATGGCCTCCATCTCCTGACTTGGTGATCCACCCGCCTCAGACTCCCAAAGTGCTGAGATTACACGTGTGAGCCACCGTGCCTGGCCATTCCAAGGCACTTTAAACTTGACTCAGTTGCAGCCCACGTCACATCACATTTGGTTATATATCTGTAACTGCCTGAGGGAAAACACTGTTTCCTTATCTCCCCAGGATTTAAACAGACTTGTAGTAAATTGTTTTTATTTTTGTTTTTTGATAGATAAAAGGATTAAACAAATTGATTTAAAATCTTTCTTGAACCTAATTACTTTTTGGGCACATAATGTGAATAGTCAGTTTATAAACTGTACAATGCATATGTTATTAGAAATTGTATTTTTATTTGATCCTCCATTGACCTGTTTGCAATTTAAAGTCCTGTCTGTTTGACCTACCTTCACATTGTTAGGGATTTATGTGACATTTTGATCCCTGACTTAGGATGTGTGACTCCAGTCCTGTGTGAAGGATTAAGGTTCTTAAAACATTATGCTATTTTTAGGGGGTACCTGTTTAAGGTAGCTGAGTGGTCAGCCAGCTGGCAGACAGCTCTGAAGAGCTGAATTAACAGGGAGACTGTAATCTTCTGTTTCAAACCAATGAAAACTAATAGGTAAAATTTAAATAAATACCATCCCTAGTAACATCATACCACAAAAAATACTTATGTTAGGGACTTAAAAACATGTCAGTGCCCTAGTTAAAAATTAGTTAGAAGTCTAACCAAATTTTCATTAAAAAAATAGACAATAAACTATCCAAAGAAAATGTTTAGGCCAGGTGCGGTGGCTCACGCCTGTAATCCCAGCACTTTGGGAGGCCGAGGCAGGCGGATCACTTGAGGTCCTGAGTTCAACACCAGCCTGGCCAACATGGAGAAACCTCATCTCTACTAAAAATGTAAAAATTTTACCTGTCATCCCAGCTACTCGGGAGACTGAGACAAGAGAATTGCTTGAATGCTAAACGAGTTGTAAGCTGAGCTCATGCCACTGCACAGCAGCCTGGGCAACAAAGCAAGACTCTATCTCAAAAATAAATAAATTAATTAATTAATTAAAATAAAATAAAATGCTTATTTTTTTATATTTATTTAAGAAATATATTTTGGAGCACCTTTTCTATATAGAGTACAATTAATGCTATGGAAAGCATAAAGATGAAAAATAAACGGACTTTGTCCTCTAAAGAACATACATTGGGGTAAACGACATGATAGGGAGGAATGAGAGTTTCAGTGTCCTATCACTGTTTTTATTCTCTCACAGTGGCATCGTTGATAGCAAGAGAGTCCACTAAAGGAGATGACTGCCCTTGAATGATATTCTAGTGGAATAGTCAATAGAATATTGTGAGCAACATTGAGCAGGTCATTCGGGACAATTAAAAATCCTGACACGAGATCTTCCTGGTTTTGGGAACAACTGTCTCCAGATACACAGAGCAGGATTTTAAGTTGGAGAAACTGTGACCAACTTCGCTGAACCTAGCTTTCTCAGTTGTCAAATAAAGCTAAATAATCTCTGCTGTACAGTACGTGTGTGTGATATGCATGTTTGTCTACTTAGATAAATAACAGAATGCATAGAAAGCATATCAGAAGCTCTTAAGTATTATTCAGATATGTTATTAATCAATCTATTAATTTATTACAGAAATATTTACTGAGGGAATTTGTTGTGTGCCAGATCTTAGGTGATATACTGATGAAACAAAAAGGAATGAGATAGAGACTGTAGCTTCAAGAAGGCCTTAGACTTGTAGATGATAAGGATATGTAAGCAGACCAACAAAACAGTATGGTAGCTGTGAAGAGGGATTAAGAAGTACACTGGCAGCCGGGCACAGTGGCTCACACCTGTAATCCCTGAACTTTGGAAGGCTGAGGTGGACAGATCACCTGAGGTCAGAAGTTCAAGACCAGCCTGACCAACATGGAGAAACCCCATCTCTACTAATAATACAAAAAATTAGCCAGGCATGGTGGTACATGCCTATAATCCCAGCTACTGGGAAGTCTGAGGCTGAAGAATCGCTTGAAGCTGGGAGGTCAAGGTTGCAGTGAGCCAAGATCGCACCATTGCACTCCAGCCTGGGCAACAAGAGTGAAACTCCATCTCAGGGAAAAAAAAAAAAAGTACACTGACATGCAAACAAAGGAGTAATTAATATTGCTTGAGAGTTCAGGAAAGGCAAATCATCTTGGTAAACTATATTTAAAGGGTAAGAAATTGTCTTCAAAGGAGAGGGGACTTGGGGGGAAAAGCAATCCATGGGAAAAAGACAGTCATATACAAAGAAAGATCAGATAAACGAAAAAGCATAGTTAATTCAGTAAACTGTTTTTGGTTTGGGGGCTGTAGCAGGAATAAAATCTGTAAGATGAGAAACAGTGAGAGATGATACAGAGCAGGTGGCTGTTCCTGCAGCAGTAGAGCACATGGTCTAACAGTTAAGAGCATTGGCTCAAGCCAAACTGCAGGGATTTGAATTTGGGTTCTGTAACCTATGTGACCTTGAGCAGGGACTTAGCTTCTTTATCTGTGAGATGGGGGTAATAATAATATCTATCATGTAGGATTAAGAATGACATCAGTTAATATGTGTAAAGCCTTGAGAAAAGTGCCTGGCACATAGTACAAAGTGTATGTGTCATTATCATGATTTTCCCCAGCCAATTCCTAGAAAATGATATACACAGCTGCATGACCATTGATCTTTTATTCTGATATTCTAACTTACTATTTTTTTCAATGTCTTTTTTTTTTGTATATTTACCATTTTAATCATTTTTAAGTGAGTGATTCAGTGGCGTTAAGTACTTTCACAATGTAGTGCAGTCATCGCCACTATTCACCTATAGAACTTTTTCATCATTCCAGATGGAAACTCTCTCTGTCCCCATCAAGCATTAGCTGCATTACCATAACTGCTTCCCTTGCCCTAGCCCCAGACTTTAGTAACCACTGTTCTTTCTGTCTCTATGAATTTGACTATTCTAAGTATATCATGTAAATGGAATCGTTTGTCTCCTTTTCATTTTATGTAATTCTGTCAAACTTCTCTTTTTGTATCTCTTACCTTTTGTTGTTTCTCATGTGACTTTCATCTCTATTAAGGTGTGACGCAGACAATGAAAGATCAAACAGCCTCTTAAGAACTTAGGAGCTTTGTCGGGCTGGTTCAGTGAGAGAAAAGCAGCTTAGGATTGACTGGACTCAACTGGGGCATGACTGTTAGCTGTCTGAGCTTCTCACTCATGCAGCTTCACTCCACCCCTAGACCTCTCAGGCGTCCGGAAATGCCCACTCTCACCTTCTTCTAGTATAGGTTAGAACTCTGGGCCGCATCCTTCCTCAAAGTATTTATAACCCTGCAGCCAGTTATGTCTGGCGACCAGTGGGGATAGACAATTTGGGAGGAGTTGGAGGAAGGCAGGAAGTTGCATGGGTGGGAAAGCACTCTGTCCTCCACCCTCTACCTCTTTCTGCTAAAAATCTGGAGACCTAAACCCTGACCCTTGGGTGGAAAGGCAGGCCTCCATTAAAGTAGGCTGAGTTCCTTAATGGGCTAATATAAGAATGTGTGCCAGGGAAGGGGTGAAAGAGAGGATGGGGTCTTTATATTTGTACATGATTAAAAAGCACATAATTTTTGCCAGGTGTGGTGGCTCCCGCCTGTAATCACAGAACTTTGGGAGGCTAAGGGGGCAGATCACTTGATGTCAGGAGTTCGAGGCCAGCCTAGCCAACATAATGAAACTCTGTCTCTACTAAAAATACAGTAATTAGCTGGGCATGGTGACATGTGCCTGTAGTCCCAGCTACTCCTGAGGCTAAGGCAGGAGAATCACCTGAACCTGGGAGGCAGAGGTTGCAGTGAGCCAAGATTGCGCCACTGCACTCCAGCCTGTGTGACAGATTGAGACTCCGCCTCAAAAGAAAACAAAAAGTCATATATTTTTTTCCCAGTTAATGATCTTAGGAGAAAACATGTGTGCCTTTGAGCCTGGGCAGGAACAGGAGGTTGTGATGGGCTGGCTCTGACACACCACCAAGTAACATGACACTCTGGACAGTGTACACAGGGTAATAAAAGTGGATCTTAGTGACTAGAAAACGCAGAGAAATATCTTATCAGCAGCTAATTTTTTTTAGAAAATACATTGTTTCGATTTCTCCACTCCAAAAAACATATTATTCTCTCTCAATCAATGTCTTGTCAAGGGCAAAAGCATTTTACTTGATTCAGTGGTGCTACTTGTCTGATGACTCTTAACTCCTTCCTCACTATTGGGCAGTCAGTCCTGTTTTTAGAGAGCCCTACACAAAAAAGCTGACAAATCCTGTTGATATCCCATCTCAGTATTGAATTATTCCTTATAAGTCCCAATTAGTGCTTATCTTAATATTATTTTGGAGCTGAACAATAATAGGTCCTACAACATTGTGGCCTGTCCAGGAACCTGACCCCGCTGTACTCAAACTACGTTGGAGAAAGGTTTGACAACCTGAGGACGTGCTGCAAGTTTCCCTTATGCAAACATGATGAGTTTCACAAAATATACTCAGGTATTAAACTCATTAACATCTTCATTATGCCACACATTAGCCGAGGATTTTATCACTTTTGTGTTCATTTGCAGTTTTACCAAATTGGTGATCTGCTCTTAGTATCTTTCCCATTAATAGGATTTTTAACAGTCGTTTAATTAGTTTTAAACTTATGTCTCTGCATCCATCATTAAGCTCTAGAGTGAATTTTTATAAATCGTTGAGAGTGGGGTAAGTGGAAGCCACAGTGTGTGACTTTGTATACATCCACTGATCTCTCTGGGTGAGCTTCAGGTTCTCAGGCAGTAAGAGCAGAATACTGGTACTCATTTTCCAAGCTGTGGTGACATGAGATTAGGTGATACATGTGCAAAGTATTTTGTAAAATTTACTGCTCAGAAAAGGTTTTAGAGATTACTATTATTGTTGTTATTTATAGCTCTTTCTTAGTAATGTCTTCCTTGTCATTATGAGTCATATTTGAATTCTGAATTATAGTCATAGACGTAAAAAATCAAACAGTAAAAAAGATATTGTAGGACAGTATCTCCCTGAAATGTCATCAGAAAGTAATATCCATATATAAATTCCAGAACTTAAATTTTACCTGGAATACATTGCTATGTTAATGTAGTATTAATATGCTAATATTGTTACTATTAGTTCTTTATTAATATATCTAATAACAGAATATCTATAAATGCTTAGAAGTTATAAAAATAGTAAATATAATTACATATATATTTCCATTTTAATGTTATCTGAGGGCCAAATTTATCCATCGTTTGTTCACTCAGCAAGCACTTGCTAGGTTTTTTACATGAGGCAAATGTGGCGGTAGTCACTATGGATAAGCAAAGAAGGTCCTTGCCTTTAAATTATACTGCTAACCCCAACTCTCAATTCCCTTAAAGGAAAATATTAGCTGATATTTTCTTTAAAAGTTGCACAGTTTTCTCGAAAATAGCAGGATCTGGCATAAAAAGAAAATTTTCTTAAAATTCTGTTCAGGAGACCTAAACTCGGCAGCCGCTGTAAGGAAACTTTTAATAAAACATGGCCTGGAGGAGACAAAGAAACTTTGCTACTCAGCACTTTACATAAATAGCATTAATTGAGAATAGCTGCTTGTTAATATTGTGGTTTTGTTTTTTTTTTGTTTTGAGACAGAGTCTTGCTCTGTTGCCCAGGCTGGAGTGCAGTGGCATGATCTTGGCTCACCACAACCTCCACCTCCCACGTTCAAGCGATTCTCTTGCCTCAGCCTTCTGAGGAACTGGGATTACAGGCATATGCCACCATGCCTGGCTAATTTTTGTATTTTTAATAGAGACTGGTTTTCACTATGTTGGCCAGACTGGTCTGGAACTCCTGACCTCATGATCCACCTGCCCTCAGCCTCCCAAAGTGCTGAGATTACAGGTGTGAGCCACTGTGCCTGGCCTAATATTAAATTTTAATGGTTATACAGTTACAGGCATTTTGATTTGTTTGTTTCACCTAGTCAGGATGCTTAAGAACATGTATGTGACCAGGTGCAGTGGATCATGTCTGTAATCCTAAAACTTTGAGAGGCTGAGAGAGATGGATTGCTTCAGCCTAGGAGTTCAAGAGCAGCTTGGGTAACATAGTGAGACTCTGTCTTTACAAAAAAAAAAGTGGAAAAAAAAATCAACTGGGCATGGTGGCCGTGGACCTGTAGTCCCAGCGACTCAGAAGCCTGAGGTGGGAGGATCATTTGAACCCTGGAGGGAAAGACTGCAGTGAGCTGTGATCATGCCACTGAACTTCAGCCTGGGTGGCAGAGCTAGACTCTGTCTCAAAAAAAAAAAAAAAAAAGCACGTGATACTTTTTAAACTCCTATAAATTCTCAGTCATGTAAATGGTTGGTATTCTTAATCCCCTAAGCTCAATTGGTGGCTGTAATTTTTATACATAATTGGGCTTTTATTTCGCTTTCATTAGCAAACCTTCTTAAGGGTGTAATTGTTATCCATGTTAGAAGATTGATGTTATTCCCTCAGTACATAAAATTAGAGATTAGCATTGCCCAAATTATAGTTTTGTGTTATATATCCCTGTTTTAATTTTTAATTGAGTTTGCTAGCACCAGAAGTGAAACATACAAACCAACAGAATTAAGTTTTTTTGTGTGTGTGTGATTTGTGATCCTCTCCTTAGATACATTAAGGTAATTAGAAAACCTATGGTAAATAGTAAATTTCTAGCTTCTGTGTGAAGCAGTGAGTATTATAGATACTTACTGTGTGACCCCCCTGAATGTACGACCCCCTTCTGTCGTCCTTTCCCAGTTGTCTAGTCCCAAGTAACACTCTGAGAGCCGAAGGCCGAGTCCAGGTTTATTGGGGTCTACGGGCAACTCGAGCAGGCGGAGAGAGGGAGAAAGGGAGAGCTGCGCCCAGCGGCTGGGGTGGGCGATTTTATAGGGATGGGGAGGCCTGCAGTTGAGGTGGCGGTGAGTGGTTGGTGAATGATCAGGATGGGTGGAGAGGGGAGCTGTGTCGCATGGGGACTGGTTCATCTTTGGCGGGCTGGAGCTGTGTTGTATGGGGATTGGCTCAGCTTTGGCGGGCTAAGGCTGG
>CAUYLG010077988.1:0-24145 GCA_963573385.1 Cacajao melanocephalus
AAAATGGGAAAACATTTTTGCAATCTACCCATCTGACAAAGGGCTAATATCCAGAATCTACAAAGAACTAAAACAGATTTGCAGGAAAAAAACAAACAAACCCATTCAAAAGTGGGCAAAGGATATGAACAGACACTTTTCAAAAGAAGACATATATGAGGCCAACAAACATATGAAAAAATGCTCATCATCACTGGTCATGAGAGAAATGCAAATCAAAACCACATTGAGATACCATCCCATGCCAGTTAGAATGGCGACCATTAAAAAATCTGGAGACAACAGATGCTGGAGAGGATGTGGAGAAATAGGAACACTTTTACACTGTTGGTGGGAGTGTAAATTAGTTCAACCATTGTGGAAGACAGTGTGGTGATTCCTCAAGGACCTAGAAATATAAATTCCATTTGACCCAGCAATCCCATTACTGGGTATATACCCAAAGGATTATAAATCGTTCTATTATGAAGACACATGCACACGAATGTTCATTGCAGCACAGTTTACAATAGCAAAGACCTGGAACCAACCCAAATGCCCATCGATGATAGACTGGACCAGGAAAATGTGGCACATATACACCATGGAATACTATGCAGCCATAAAAAAAGACTAGTTTGTGTCCTTTGTAGGGACATGGATGAATCTGGAAACCATCATTCTCAGCAAACTGACACAAGAACAGAAAATCATACACCGCATGTTCTCACTCATAGGCGGGTGTTGAACAATGAGAACACATGGACACAGGAAGGGGAGCATCACATACTGGGGTCTGTTGAGGGGGCTGTGGAGGGACAGTGTTGGGTGGGGAGGTTGGGGAGGGATAACATGGGGAGAAATGTCAGATGTAGGTGACAAGGGGAAGGAGGCAGCAAACCACATTGCCATGCATGTACCTATGCAACTATCCTGCATGATCTGCACATGTACCCCGGAACCTAAAGTACAATAAAAAAAAGAAGGAGCTATGGTCCAGTTCCAAAGACTCAGAGAACAACTCTCTAGCCCTCACATCCTTGGATAATTAAATTCCCCCAGCTTGGTTCCCTCACCAATAACTCAAATTAATAAAACAACATTTGGTTGTGAGGCCTAAATGAGATAGTGCATGTGAAGGGTTGTGCACACTGCCTGGCCAGGGGCAAGTGCCCGAGAAGTAGGCACTGTTATCATTGCTATTATTATTCCAGTGCTGCCAACTATTTTTCTAAAATGTTTTAATATATACAGAGCATTGCATTGGACAGATTCACTTAATTTATTTATTTAATCCCCTATTATGGGACATGTAGCTTGTTCACAAATCCTTTACCATAGCTTCTCTTGATTATCATAGGGAGAGCAAGCAGGGGCTGTTGCAAATACAAAAGTGGGAAAGGAATGTGGCTTATTGCATCCCATGAAGTTGTAGGCTCTTTCCTAGGGAGACCCCTCTACTTTGATGACTGAGGGGAGTTCACCAACCTCCACCCCATCTCACATAAATGCAAGGGAAATCTATATCCCACATGCTGAAGCAGGCCTGCCCACCACATTTGCCGGCCCAAAAAACAGTCCCAATGGAGGCCACACATAAATACTTAGAAGATAGAAACCAAGCTCACAAACTTCCTGGTGCATCATCTTCTATCCTTCTGCCTTCATCATGACCTAGAAGGCTAACTTCCAACAAAGAATTTGCAGATTTCTTGGAGTTCCATGTTGAAACTGACACCTAGGGCTGTGTATGTTGGACTGCCCTTGAGAGGACAGACCTGGGGAAAGATCCTGTGTAGGCCGTGGAAGTAAGTTTGAGGTCCTTGGACAGGGAATTCTGGAGTCTAGAAAGGGGGCACTCTAGAAAGGATTTCTGGAAGGGTCATACCACCTTCTAGACTGTACTCTGGAAGGACACATCCCCTTTGCTCTTTGATCATACGGGGAGCAGCAAGGCCTGAGAAGGGTCAAAACAAGGCCCTATACAGCAATGGGTCCAGGATAGAAGTTGCTTTTGTCCAGGTCTAGGTAGAGGGAGAACTTCTTAGGTGAAGCCCTCTCTTCTAGGTGTTAAACATATAGACAACTACAGGGAATTGAACTCAAGTAGATACTTCCTTTCATTCATTCATTTATCTTCCAACAAGTATTGTTTTGATCAACTACACGCCAGGCACTTTTGTAGGAGATAGGGATACAGCAGTGAAAAGATAAAGTGCTTGCTTTCATGACACTTAGATTCTTACTCTACATAATGATAATTACACAGATAAATAATAATACGACTTCAGAAGATGATGAACACTGCGAGGTATGGCCGTGGAAGCAGGGCAATCAGAGACAGTGAGGATCCACAGCCCAGTTTACTTTGAGTATGGCCTCTTTGAGATCTCTTTGAGAAGGTGACGTTTAACTCAAGACCTAAACCTCAAGAAGGAGCCAGCCATGGGAAGACCTGAGGGCACAGGGAATAGGAGGTGCAAAGGCCCTGAGGCAGGAGACAATGTGTAGTGTTAGAGTAGCTGAAAGAAAGCCAACGGGCTCAAGCCCAGTGACCAAAGAAAAACAGGCAAGAGATGAAGACAGGGAGGCAACCAACACTAGGTCAAGGTGTATAACTGTATTTTATAGTAGACTGTTGTTCAAAGTGTCGTGAAAAGGCACTAGATATCCAGTGACCAGAATTATATTATTAAATAATACCCCACGCTGCTATGTAAAGAACAAGGAAAGAAAATAGTGGATAAAAGCAGGCACACCACACAAGAGGCCGAGTCCAGGTGAGATTTAGTAATGTCCGTATGAGTCAGTAGCTGCACAGGTGGGAAGACATGCAAAAGTCAGGATATATGTTCTGGAGCTAGACTCGAGAAGACTTCGTGATGGATTAGACATGGAAGGTAAGGTAAGGAGGGGAATCACAGATGAGGCCGAGATTCAGATCGGCTCAACTGAGTTGTGAGTGGTGTCTTTACCAGAGACATGGCACAGGAGGAGTTTTCTGAGAAAGATAGGAGGAGGTGTGGGCAAATCAGCGACTCCTTATGGGCATGCTAAGTTTCTAATGTCTATGAAAGTAGAGATATCAGGGAAGCAACTGGATAAATAGGTCCTCTGGGCTCCAGGCCAGGAATAGAGATAGGAAGATGGGAATCATCTGCATATGGATGGTATTTAAAGCCACGGACCAGGGAAATCAGCTGGGATGCCAAGAGAAGGAGTTCTAGGGTATAACTCCTAAAGTTCAAACATGGAGAAGGGAGGGAGAAGTCAGCAGGAATTGAGGATCCCCCAGTGAAGTAGAAAGAAAACCAGGAGAGGACAAAGACATAGAAGGCAAGATAACTTGGAGACTGAGAAGTCTTCATCGGCAAGTGTCTCTGTCCACCTAGAGGATGGTTGCCTCTGTCCTGTGCCAAAGAGGCAGAGAAAACAGCACCACTACCTTATTACCTCCGGGAAAAGCATCTCAGGATGGTCACATTTCAGGGTGAGGAGTGGGTTATGAGTAGCAAACCTTGGCCTAAGCACCATTTTTGCTTCCTTCTGAGAAGTAGAAGCTGGCCCATGAGAAAAAAAATGCTAATGGTGAAGGGGTTTGACAATCAAGGCCCATGGGCACCCCACTCAGAATGGGCCAGGCTCTGCTGCAGGGACAGATGAGCCCTGGCATCTCAGTGGCATAGTACAATAAAGCCTTATTTCTTGATTGTGTCATAGTCTAAAGGGATTCAGACTGCTATCCTCTATCCTGTAGGCTCTTGGAGCACGTGCTTTTTGAGATTGCTAAGGTAGGAAAAGTAAGGGATGGAGGAAATAAATATCCTCTTAGCCAGGAAGAGATACACAGCGCTTCCACTTCAATTGACTAGGACAAGTCACATGACCCAATCTAATTGCAAGAGAGGCTGGAAAATGGAGAGGAGCATAGAGAATATCCAGGAAGCAGAATCATCTCTGTTACAACGAGCCGCATGTAAAATTAAAGGGACAAAGTTGATCTTTGCACTTTTCCTATCTGGAAACCTGTGCCACTCTCTTTCCACCCTTTCTCTGCAAATGCACGCTCCTGCCCTGCTTCATTCCCTCAAGACTTGGCCATCCATCACTTGAGAATCAGTAGCAGCAGCAGAAGACACTGCTCCCTTGGGAATTCATTATTATCTATTAAAATGCAAAGCAAGTATGTGTAATGACAGCACTTCTGGCCCAGTAGCAGGAAGAGTGAGGTGCCAACATAAATTATACGTTTATCCAATTTGTGTAATAATGATGCTTCCTTTTACTGGGTGCTCATTATGTATTGCCCCTTATTATTTTTTATTGTTATTACTTTTTTAGGGGGGAAAGTAGCCAAATCCCAAGTCTGAGGCTTAGTGACCTTGAGCAAGTTACTTAACCTCTCAATCCTTCTATTTGCTCAATCATTTAAAATAAAGATAATAATGCCACCTCCCTCGCAGGCCTGTAGAAGATGAGAAATGACAGATGCAAGGTTCAAGTCATAAGGCTGTTGCTCAAAAAACAACGGCAAAAGCAGCCATGTTATTATAAAAAGCTGTTTGAACAGAAAGATTAACAACCAGGGTGACAAACCCAGCCAAAGGAGCCCTTTGAAAGGTTTGAGCCCCTGATCCAGGTCTGGAGCGCAGCTGTGTGCAGAGCCTGCAGAAACCACAAAGCAACCAGAAGCCCACACCAAATGGCCCTTCCGTGGAGGGACTATAGGCTGCACCTCGATACTGTTTTCCCTCCCACGAGCTTCGGTTCCCCTCTGAATCCGTGCTTGGCAACCTGAGAATGTTTTCATCAAGAGAAGAGGTGGGTGGCATGGTAAGAATATTGACACAGCAGTGGCTTAATTAAATCTTTAGTTGGAAAAACACAGCTAATAGGTGGGGCCTTCCCTGGTGTCTCTCTCTGAACAGCCAGCTTGCCGGGAGTCTGAGCTCTCGCCATCCATCTCCGGGTACCAGTGCTTGAGTTCATACCATCACTCTTGCCATGACGTCACTCTCAAAGGTGCTGAAGTGTTGTTTGAAAACACAACCCAGATCTTGAAATCAGACACCTTCAGAGGAGAAACTCCCAGGGCAGAAATTCTGGGTGTGACCTTAGGCCAAGAGTTGGATGAAGTGATTTACAGTGTAGTGAGGTATGAATCCCAATAGAAGTTGGGACAGAGGTGGCAGAGGAACCCCAGGAGACAGAGGACTCACATTCTCGCTTCCCCAAATCACCCACAGGCTGGTGCCTGATCTTTCCCGTTAGGCTGCATCTCTAGTCACTTCAAGTTGAGAACTTCTGGGATCCATACCAAGGGACGGGTAGGAAAACCAGCAGGTGAGGCCATCAGATTTTTATCTGATACAAGCCCCCAAAGTTTCCATTTCCTCATCCTTCAAAACTAGGACCAAGCATAGTTCCCAATTCCTGCCATTTTTCATGATATTTAATGTTTCTTAAGCATTTACGATGTGCCAGACCTGCACTGTTCAATATGACGGTTGTTAGCCACACATGGCTGTGCAGTGCTTAAAATGTGACTGATTGAATTGAGATGTAAGAATAAAACACACACCGGATTCTGAAGATTTCATTTTTAAAAAAGAATGTAAAATATCTTATTAATACTTTTTACATTGATTATACATTAGAATGATAATATTTTGTTGTTTTATATACATATACTATTATTTTTATATATAGCAAGACAATATACAGCAAGTAAAATATTATTTAAATTAATTTCACCATTTCCTGGCATTTTAAAATTGTGATTATCAGGAATTGAAGATTGCATGTGTGGCACGATGTTTCCATTGGACGGCCCTGCTGTGTTAAGACTGTGCCGAGTACTTTTCATGTGACATCTCATCCAACCTTCAAGCAGCATGCTGAGGTCATCTGCGTTTTACAGATGGGACCCTGCCCAAAGCCCCATGCTCCTCACCTCATTACCTCCCGCCCCTTACTTTCTCTACACAAGAGGCTCAGCTTTCTCTGTGTTCCCAGAAGTTCTAGGCACTGGTCTGCCCTGGGGCCTTCCTTCAACTGTCCCCTCTATTTGGAATGTTCTTTGTTCAGAGAGCTCCTTGGCAAATGCTTGGTTGATATTATCCAAATAGAGACTACATTTCAGCAGAATTTTAATGAATGATCCCCAGCTGCCTCCAAATTGTACTCTATATCTTCCTTCTGAAACATAACCTGACCATCCACCCTTTGCACACCCCTCCCCCACTGCATTTCCTCTCCTGCTCTACTTTGTTTTTTTGTTTTTTTAAGAAGACAGAGTCTCACTCTGTCCCCCAGGCTGGTGCAGTGGCACGATCACAGCTTACTGCAGCCTCCAACTCCTGAGATCAAGGTATCTTCCTGCCTCAGACTCCGGAGTAGCTGGGATTATAGGCACAAGCCACGACTCCTAGCTCCGCTCTACTTTGTTCTTACCAGCACTGTCTTCTAATATCACACAATTTATTCACTGAATATGCTCATGAGTCTGCCAGCATATTGGAGACCAAAGTTCTTATTTTGTAGATGAAGTCTCATAGGTGGCTGTCCTTAGAGGCAGTAGATGGCAAATGTTTCCTATTTAGACCTTTAAAAGGTGCTGGGCTCTTAGTCAATCTCTTCAGGATCGGAAAAAGACCTGGAAAGGGAAGGAGATTCTCTACAGAACATAAATTTCCCCCACAAGAGAGAGCTTTGCATATATCTTTGACAAAAACATGTCAAAGAAATACATTTGGAGCTAAAACACTTTGATTTATTTCAAGGCCCTGCTATCTGTCCTATGATGCTATACTAGATTCAGGCTGGAATTTGGTATCTTACTGATGCAAAGAGTCTGTTCTGTCAGTTTTAGGATCTTTGTTTTAATGTTAATGCTGGTTAGTTGTGCCTGAACTCCTCCAAAGGGAGGAGGCCATCCTGAGGTGTGTCTGAGGCCCCCTTCGATCAGGGTCTGAACTGGTTTTTCAGGTTTTATTGGGTCCCCTTGGCTGAGAGGAGAGCCCATTAGGTCAGCTGGGGGGGCTTAGAATTTTATTTTTGATTTACAGGTTCTCAGACATTTTAGAAAACCATTTTATGATTGCAGATTCCCAGTCTGCCCTCTTTCATCTTGCTCCACTCAAAAGGCTGATCTGAATGGTCTGCACTCCCTGGCCCCTTTGTTCTCTGGCTTTTGGTTGGGTTCACCCAATGGGTGGGGGGACATGAGGTTTGGATGTTGACTCCCTGGCTCCCTGCCCACTTAGCAAGGCTGGCTGTGTCTCTCCACTGAGGATGGTCTGGCTGGTGGCCGTACCCACAAAGCTCTCTCCTCCAAGTTTTGATAACTACTCATCTCATTGCCTCTTCGGGCCCAGTGTGGCACCTGAGGTTTCCCATTGCCATTCTCCACGTGACTGCATCATCCCTTGTGATTTCTCTACATACTGCCAACATCTCTGTAAACTATTCCTTTATTAAACTCTCTTAAATTACCCAGTGTGAGTGTGTCATGTGTTTCCTCCCTGACTCACATAAGATTCTTTTGCAGGCTGCTCCAAGATATGAAGTACCATGTAAAACATTGTTCTCTGGGAAAATTTACTTCAGGAAATTATCTACTCCCAATGTTGCCCCAGCAGGGAGAGGAGCTCTCACTCTCCTGTGTTGAGTAAATCGGGGTGAACCGCCCCACCCTCCAGTAGTTCTTGACATTCCAGTAGTTCCATGAAACCAGATGGAAGGGCTGCAAGATGGCCAAGACTGCAGGCAGCAGCAATAGGCAAGGCCAAGGGAAGAGGCTGGACCCCTGCAGTCATCACGTTCATGTGCAGGGACTGAGCTCAACTGAGGGTGAGTAAGTCAGGGGTGGCTTGAGCACATGTCCCTATGTACATAGAAATATTAACTCGTCCGGGTGTGGTGGCTCGTGCCTGTAATCCCAGCACTTTGGGAGGCTGAGGTGGGCGGATCACCTGAGCTCGGGAGTTCCAGATCAGCCTGACCAACATGGAGAAACCCCATATCTACCAAAAATACAAAATTTGCCAGCCGTGCTGGCGCATGCCTGCAATCCCAGCTACTCAGGGGGGCTGAGGCAGGAGAATCGCTTAAATCCAGGAGGCGGAGGCTGTGGTGAGCTGAGATCGCACCATTGCACTCCAACGTGGGCAACAAGCAAAACTTTGTCACACACAAAAAAGAAAGACATACTAACTCATTCGTCATATATTTATTGAGCGGCTCTTACACACCAGACATTGTGCATGGATGATTTTACATCCACATCTCTTTAAGCTTCAAGACAACCATGAAGTATAAATTGTGTTTGTAGGTGAAGAAACTACATATACATTGGGATGGTTAATTTTAGGTGTCAATTTAACTGGGTTGAGGGACGCCTAGATGGCGGGTGAAGTATTGTTTCTGAGTGTGTTTGTGAGGGTGTTGCCAGAGGAGATTGACATTTGAGTCAGTGGACTGGGAGAGGAAGGGGTGCCTAATGTGGGTGGTACCACCCGGTCAGCTGCCAGTGCAGTAGAGCAGGGTGGGTGGAAGAAGACGGGATACGTGTGCTTGCTGAGTCTCCTGGCTCTTTCTTCTTCCCATGCCAGATGCTTGCTTCCACTCCTCCTTCCGTTGGATACCAGGCTCCAGGTTCTTGAGCCTTAACGGCTTCCCAGGGACCTTTGGGCCTTCTGCCACAGACTGAAGGCTGAACTGTTGGCTTCCCAGGTTTTGAGGCTTTTGGGTTTGGGCTGAGCCACAGTGGCTTTTCTCTTTCCTCAGCTTGCAGGCAGCCGATTACGGGACTTCGACTTATAATTGAGTGAGCTAATTCTCCCTAATAAAATCCCTTTTAGAAATACATGTATCCTATTGGTTCTATCCCTCTGGAGAGCCCTGATGAGTACATATATTTATATTTATCTATCTTTCCACACACATATACACAAACACACACAGACAGTATCGAACAACTAGCAACAAAAATTTGAGCTCAAACATACAATTGAGAAGAAGCTCAATTGAACCAGCTGCCCTCAGAAACTGAGATCCAGAGAAGTTAAGTGGCTCACCTGTGAAGGCACATGGGCAAGCCCTGGTAGAAATCAGGGGCTCTCACATCAGACTTAGAGGATGTCTGTCTGACTGGTTGGCCATCCTTCTTCTTTGCACATGTCATTTCTTATTTTTCTGGTTGACGATAAACATGTCACTGGAGTGCTAACAGACACATGAATGCCCGTGAAGAGACAGCCCTCCCATTCAAGCAATGAACTCATCCCATTCATAATTCCTATGAGAGTGTTAGAAAAGGACACAACCCAGGGGACTGTGCTGCACCCACTGTGGGAACAGTCACACTGACAAAAGTACACTGGAGCCTCTGCGATCAAGGATGTCATTTCCGGCAGGCTGAAGAGAGAAGACCAAGATGGCCAATGGGACAATGTACACATACAAGAAGGAGCATTGAGCAGAGAAAATCCACTACCACATTCAGTGAAGATTCCATGCAATCCGTAGGGAAACTGTAGCTTCATTTGCCACAGATGGCTCAGTGAGATGCTGCAGACCACATTTCACAGGAGCGGTAAAATGTGCCCTCATGATGGACATGCTCAGGCTGCTGGCCTCAGCCTCTTTCCTGTTCGACTCTATTGTCGATTTCATACACCTGTCAACTCTTCAGATATTTCTCTTTTTCTCCACTACCCTGGTCCCTGAGCCTCTCTCACCAACTGCCAGTGAGCCCTCTGGGCCAGCTGGATATCTTCTCAGAAGTAGGAAGGGAATACCACGCTTCCTCCTGTCTTCTTGTCCCCACCCCATTTAACACCAAATACTGATCAACACAGGGTTCTCTCAAGCTCTGGTACCTTGGAAATGCCAGAAAGAATTAATCCATGAAATGCAGTTCCCTCTTGGATTCACTCACCCTCATCTCACAGTTTGTGCAGTTTGGGCAGAACACATAGCAATCAGATGGCTGCCAGGATACTTGCAAATCCCATTATTGTTCCCTGGAGGTGCCGCCATATTGAAGCCAAAATATGACTCATGGAAGATCAGTTTCATGGTGCTAAACCCCAATCCCATGACAGCATCATACCTCATCGGTTTTGACATTCTTCTTTGCAACTGGATCTTTAACAGAACTGGATTTGCATTTACAGCCACTCTCAAGAAGCAATATTAACTGCACAGGGTAATTCTCCAACCAAGATCAGAGGCCTTATAATCTGGATATGGTACTGAAATCAAGAGATAACATAGCACTGTGGATCGTGGCGTGCTATAGTTATCCTAGGAAGGTCTAACTGAGATTTCATTGTTTTTTAACCATATTAGGTTCCTTTTATGAGCAGAAAATTGACTGCTTCCCACCAGCCCCTCAGAAATGTGATCCATGTTAGTATTCATTTTAAAGATGCAAGAAAAACATTTGAATAGTTTAGAGAACGAAATTTACAGTGAATTTTGTGGCTCCCTCAACAATTGTTTAGTTTCAAGGTCAAGGCTAGCCTAACAATATCAACATTAAGAAAGACCTAAAAATAATAATATTAAAATTATAGTTGCTTAGTATTTAGCACCTAGTCTTTAAAAGTCCTTGTTATAAGTACTGTACATGTTATCTGGTTTAATCTTCACACTAATCTTATAAAATAGGACTGCTATTATCCCCATCTTATTAATGAGAAAACTAGAACTTTAAGAGGCCAAAATAAATAAATGTTCAAGGTCACATGGCTAAGTGTGGCAACGTCAGAATTCAAGTCAGATCTCTCTGACATCAGAAGCCTCTTCATAACCTCTAAACAAAACGGGAGCAGAGGGAAATGAGATTTGATTTACTCTTCTCCCATCTTTTCTGACTTATGTTTGGTTTTCAATTTTTCCTCTTTCTGAAATGTTTGGAAGGCTGAGAAGTACAGCTCAAGTCTCAAAACAATTTAGCATCTGCTTGAGTCAGAGGCAGTTGACCTTAGAAGAACTGGGTAGGTTTTTATTTGAAGCTTTAGTTGTTAAATCATAGCTTATCTCTGAAGAGAAATATTTGGATGCCAAAAAGAAAAAGGGGGGAAAGAAAGATAACACCTAAAATTTAGCCCAACATAAACAATGTTGAAATCTCTGGAATTACATGAGGACTTTTCACGTGAATGACTTATATGATTAGGGAACCAATGTGTGGTGATGGGGTGTGTGTCTGTGTGTCTGTGTGTGTGTGTGTGTGTGTGTATGTGTGTTAGGGACAGGGTCAGGATGAAGAGAATACTATCCCATTTTAAGGAGGTTAGCCTAAATCTCTCAGATTTCCTTTCATTTAAAAGTTTTAGAAAGCTTGTAAGTCCTCCCCTGCCAGGAGAAAAATTAACGTGTCTATGCACTTGTTCATTAATGTATGAGTTCATTTATTTATTCTTTCATCAAACGCTTACTCATTCACATTTAAGAGTCTGAAAATATATACCATTTAAGTTGCAATATACTATATATGTTCAAATTTTGTGGGAAAATATATAATGCAATATAATATTTTATAATATGTTATATATCACATGTTATATCAATGCAATATAATGTTTTGTACTTTATTAAAAATCACATCACATCCTATACTCTGCCTAGTTTACATATCCAGTATTTATTTTAACATTACAGGCAAATATTAAAGTTATAGAGTTACAGGTGATTTTAATTTTTCTTTTGTATTTTTTGATTCTCTTAAATTTTCTATAATAAGTGTATATTATGTACTGAGAAATGGAACAATGTTTTTGTTCAAGAACACAGCCTGATAAATAAACTATCCTACTTCCTCATTTCACAAATGAAAAAGCCCAGGCTTTCCTATCTGACAGTATCAGCTCTGCTAAAGAAACATTCAGCTTCTGTGAACTTGTTACACACCTTTGTCTTCAGAATTCTACATCTCCACCTATCAAGTACTTTCTAAACAGGAAGGGAGATGACTGTGGGCTTACACACGCATACACACTCACTCACATTGGAGAATAAGAAGAATGCAGATGTCACCCTGAGTGGCACAGTTTGACAGCTACAGCTTCTCAGTGCTGGCTGTTTTCACAGCCTCTGAAAATACCCACCTGAGCGCTCATCACCCCCTTCATATAAATGAAAACAGCAGCAGTCAGTCCCATCAGCAAATGTAATTGTTCGCATATTGCCCTTACATGGCAAAGGATGTTCTCCTTGAATCTTAATCTAGAAGGGAATGGTACTGGTTTCAGCAGAATGGGATCATCAGACGTAGCTGCTGTGGAAGAAGGCACTAGGAAGAGATTGCTGATAGGGTGGCAGTGTGTTTTCTAAAGGCAAACACTGGACAAAATCTCTCCCTGCGATCGTGAAACTCAGAGATAAGACAGCTGGGTGAGTCAGTTGGTTTCTCCCCAGGATGAACATCAAGACACTTGCCACCCTAAGTTTGTATCAGGGTTGAGAACCACGTGCCAGCTTCTGGGACAAGCAGGGTCTCCCTCAGCTGTGCCATTGGATTGGTTCCTTCTATTAAAATAGTTAGAAAATTAAGAGTCTTTTAATAAGCTTTAATAAGCTTCTGATATGCTGCAAGCATCAAAAGCAACACATGTCTGTTACGGTGGCTATTGTGAACCTAGAACTAAAGAAGACACAAGTATGAAAAGTGATCTCTGCCTCCCCAAGAACTTAGCATGAGAAGTAAGATTGAAGAACATGCAATAACCAGAAAATATTGCAAAAGAGTGTATTTCCATAAATGTATATACTAAGTATGAATTAGCCCACAACATTTGACTATGAGAGATGTGCTACTTTCATTCTTCCAGATCAGATAAATCTGGTTCCCAGTTCTTATCTATCCATCTAGCAGAACATCTGGCATCAGTATTTGTAGGCTCCTTTCTATCCTCCATCACATTCACATTCTAGAAGAATCCCTGATTATCCTGGCCTTTATTCTATGTTGAGAAACATGGATTTTTTTTTTTTTTGAGATAGAGTTTCACTCTTGTTCCCCAGGCTGGTGCAACCACTGCCTCTCAAGTTCAAGCAATTCTCCTGCCTCAGCCTCCCGAGTAGCTGGGATTACAGACATCTGCTACCACACCCAGCTAGTTTTTGTATTTTTAGTGGACATGGGATTTCACCACATTGGCCAGGCTGATCTTGGACTCCTGACCTCAGATGATCCACCTGCCTCGGCCTCCAAAAGTGCTGAGATTACAGGCATGAGCCACCACACTGGCCTCGAGACATGGATTCTATCACTCCTTCTTCAGCTAAACCCACTGTTGAGTAAGCTCTTCCTTTATCATGAGTCAGTCACTAGCACACACAGGACAGGCCCCCCCCCAAAAATATATATATACCACACTTCTCAAGGTACGGAGCTCAGCACCAGGCTGGGTTTCACCGTTGGAGATCAGTCCCTAGACGGCCCCTAGACAGCTACTCCAAGAGCCTGCTCCTTCTTGTGGTTCTGTGGGGAGGGCATCCCTCACTCCTCCTTTTCTCAGTTTTTCTCTTTTGAAAGAGTAAAAACAAGACAAAATGATATCAATAGATTTTTCACAGATATATATGTATATGTGATATGTACCTTGCAAAGCACAGGTTCTTACTTGAAAAGACAATTGATTTCCTATGCAATGCCAGAGTAAACAGAATTTTTCCATTAGCCAATAGCTCTTCCCAGGGTCAGCCTAAACTCCCCTAGCCATATCACATATTTGGCTGGAAAGCCAAGGCTGGCCTGGACAGCACACCAAGTAATGTTTTGAACTCCTCCTTGGCCAGTGTGAAATGCCTTTTAGTCAAGGAGACCTTGCTGAAGGCCAAAGCACGCACTTGCAGCCCGCATTCCTCTCTCTCTCTCTCTCTTGCTCTCACCTTTACTTCATTAGTTTTTCTTTGTTGGACCTTTCTTATACTGGTAGGGATTGAATAACATTGTGCTTCTAGGCCTTCTCAAAAATTTTCCCCAACACTTAACTCTCTGTGCTTCTTTTCTTTTAAGTCCTTCTTTTCTTCATCCAAGACATGATCTGTCCGGCAGAGCTTTTTTGCACATCCTCCTGGGAAATTGAGTGCTGGTGGTGAGTTTAGCTTCAGAAAGACCTGAAATGGAGCATCAATTTCAGTTCCAATAATTACAAGCTGTGAGACCTTGGACAATTTCCTAACTTCTCAGAACTCCATTTCCTTGGCTTTGCAATGCTAATTCCTCCCTGGGAGCATGGCTGTGAGCCTCAAATGAGGTGCTGGGTAAACTCACCACCGTGTCCCTTTCCCTGACTATGCTAAGGGATGCTATAGAAAACGCTTCCTTGTGTCCGAGTGGAAGGAGATGACAAGGGAATTCACTGTACCATATTTGCTCTTACTACAAACTGTTGGGGCAGAGAAAAGACTATATTTGGGGGGAAACTGCTCAACTTTCTATAAATGATAAAATCTTCCCTTTCTCACCTCTGAATTCCTCTCAGGCTCAGTGTTTTAGAAATGCAGTTTTATGATCAATACGGTTTGTCTGTGTCCTCACCCAAATCTCACCTTGAATTATAATAATCCTCACATCAAGGGTGGGACCAGGTGGAGACAATTGAATCATAGGGGCTGTTTCCTCCATACTGTTCATGTGGTAGTGAATAAGTCTCACGAGATCTGATGGTTTTATAAAAGGCAGTTCCCCTGCACCTACTGTCTTGCCTGCAGACACGTAAGATGTGCCTTTGCTCCTCCTTTGCCTTTCACCATGATTTCCCCAGCCATATGGACCTGTGAATCCATTAAACCTCTTTCCTTTAGAAATTATCCATTCTCAGGTGTATCTTTATCAGCAGCATGAGAATGGACTAGCACAATGATAATGCTATTCTAGTTACTTCATATTCCTAGACGTGAGATGTCAATCTTTATGAAGTTGTCACCACTTGCAAGAAATTATTCAGCACTTTGGGCAGTATCTTGCCATTTTTAGAGGTAAGTGGTTAGTTTTCCTGAAATTTGTGATCAGCCAAGATAGGACTCTTCTTCATAGATGAGACAGTTCAAATTCTCCCATCTCCAGGCAAAAAGAGAAGTCTTCAAGGATATCAGATATTTATACTCCTATCTCTGTCCCTTTGAGAGCAGAATAAGTACAGAACTTCTGCCAGGTGCCGAGGTGTAACCCCAGAATCTGCATCAAGAAGATGCTGCATTACTGCGTGTAGTAGATGACACAGGCCTACAAAGTTTTTGCTGCTCCTCCCATCGAGCAGAGCATCCCTATCTTTTCATTCTGGGTTGCCCATGACTGGCTTTTGACAAATAGAATGTAGTGAAATTAATATTGTGTAAGTTCTTGAGCCTTGGCTGAAAGAGGCCTTGTAGCTTCTGTTCTTGCCATCTTGGAAAGGAACCTTGAGACTGCTATATAAGAAAGCTTGTCCAGCCTCCAGAAGGATGAGAGGTCACGTGGAGGAGAATCCAGGCACCCAGGCCAACAACCAGCACCACCTGCCAATCATGTGTGGGAGGCCATCTTGAGCCCTCTGGCCCAGCTAACTCCCAAGATGAGTGTAGCCTCATGAGTGAGCACCAGGAAAAACCGGCAGAGACACTGTGCCAGCAACCTGCAACACCTTGAAAAATAATATTTCATTGTCACTTAAAATCACTACATTTAGGGGTGGTTTATTACACAGAAAAGTTCCAAAGGAAGCACTTTCTATAAGAATTCAATTCCTCAACCTTGGTCCCCATGTATTAACGATCAAGGTCAAAGCAGGTTTCAGGCATAAGCAGATTAGGACTCCAATGGCAGGACAGGATTTGGAATAAGAAATAATGTATGCCCCTAATTAATATGACTACCCTGGCCTTGTACCTTAAATGTCCACTCGATTCCTTTAAGTTTAGTATTGTGCTACTCCAAAAAGTTCCTGTTGAACTTCAAGAATGTCAACAGGATAAAGAGTAATACATTCATTTATTAAAGATAATTTATATATAGATGAAAATAGATTTTTATTTACATAACAAAATTTTGAGCACTAGGTTGGCAGAGAATACAAAGATTAAAACGATGATGATGATGATGATGGCACTCCAGTCACAATGAAAGTGTCCTATTAGGAAAAAGATATGCAGGCTGTTAGTACTTTCGTCAGAGCACTGTGAGAGTTATGAAAGTGTGAAGGAAAAAGAAACTATTTCTGATAGGGAAAATCGAGGCATGGTTCATAGAACCAACATTTGATTGGGATCTTTAAGGAAAGATAGGATTTAGTAGGACTGGGAACTCATGTAGTTTATCAAATTAAATATAGATGCAAGCATATGTATGATTTGAACATACATGTAGTAATACAACTATAAAGCAATTTTATTTGTGTGTGTGTGTGTGTGTGTGTGCATGTGTGTGTGTATACAGCAAAAGCCAGAGAAAAGGAGCCTTAGAGGTTTTTACTGACAGAGAAAGGCCTGAGCATGTGGCTTTTCTCTGAGAAGTCAGGCCCAACTGTGGAGCCTGTGACTGTCTATCCTAGGCTGCCAGACAGCATCATGAGGACCCTGGGGAAAGGATGATGCTGGGAATGGAGAAGCAAGGGGCACATGAAAGAGTTACATAGACCCGCAGTGCACAGCATGTGCCTCGTTTAGCCGAGTGCTCCACATATATTAGTTTGAGTTTAACGGGAGACGACACAAGATCTCCTCTCGCCAGCACAAGTTATCACCACTTACTATTAGACCCTCAGAGGTTCCCAGTTCCACTTTTTGTTTTCTCTGCTTTTCACACTCCTGAGGTCTTCTGCTGTTTGTTCCTCCTTACTTTTATCACACTGTTATCTCCTGCTCTGCACAAGCTCCATACAACATAAAGAATCATAATTTCTCAGCTGGTCGTTTCCTCTAATTCAGGTAATAATAAAATAAGTGAACGGGGAAGGTGAGAGATAAAAGATAAAGAAATAAGTGAGCACACATGCACAAGCGCACACATACATTCAGTCAACAAAATTGGGATGGCCACTTTCTATATGTGAGAACGTTCTCACACTGTTCGTCTCACACCAGCCCTGCTGCCTGATCCAGGATTTGTTTCAATGGAAATAGAGTGGTTTTCAATTGAGGGTGACTTTTGTCTCCCAGGGGACATTTGGCAACATTTGGAGACTCTTCTGGTCATCACAACTGGCAAGGTGCTACTGGCCTCTAGTATGTCCAGGTCAGGGATGCTACTGGCCATCCTGCAAGGCACAGGGGCCCTCCCACAACAGACAATTACCTGGCCTAAAACGTCACTGGTACCAAGGCTAAGACACACTGTTTGAACCCAACTCATCTCGCATTTACTTTTTTTAAATAATAAACTTGGTTTTTAGAATAGTTTTAGATTTATATAAAAACTATAAAGATTGTGTATGAAGTTCCCATATGTCCCATATGCCGTTCCCCCTATTATTCACTTACATTGGTATGGTCCATTTGTTACAGTTAATGAACCAATCCCAATACACTATCTAAAGCTAATTATTTAGATTATTCACTAAAGTCCATACTCAATTCAGATTTTCTTAGTTTCTTTTTTTTTTTTGTCTAGTGTCCTTTTTCAGTTCCAGGCTCATACCCAGTACCCACATTACATTTAATCATGCCTTCTTGTCATTCTTCAATTCCTCTTGGTTGTTTCTCAAACGGTCCTTGCTTTGGATGACCTTGACAATTCTGGGACGTACTGGTCAGGTGTTTTGTCTAATGTTCTTCAGTTGGGATCGGTCTGATGTCTTTCTCATGATTAGTCTGGGTTTGGGGGTTTGGGGATAAAGACCAGAGTGCCATTCTATCAACAGTGTATCCTATCAACGTGTCTTATCACTGTAGATGTTGTCTCGGTCACTGACTGCTGTACTGCTTGTCAGGTGTCTCCACTGTAAAGCTGCTCTTCCTCCCTGTCCCTCTTCCATGCTGTATCCTTTTGAAGGAAGTCACAATGTATGGCCCACCCTTATCAGTGGGAAGTGGTGCTCCACCTCCTCAATGGTGGAATATCTCCATAAACTATTTAGAAATCTTCTGCACATTAAACTTGTTCTCCTTCCCCATTTATTTATTCAATCACTTATTCATATCTGTGGGAATTCATGGATATTTATATTATACTTTGGGTTACAATACTATACTATTTATTTTCTTTTTTTAATTATTGTACTTTGGGCTCCAGGGTACATGTGCACATCCTGCATCCTGTAGGATTGTTGCATAGGTACATACATGCCATGGTGGTTGCTGTCTCCATCCCATCCCCCACTTCCCATCACCTATATCAGGCGTTTCTCCCGGTGTTGTCCCTCCCCATCCTCCCCACCTCCCCCTCACCATGGTCCCTCCCCTCTCCTCCCATCCACCCTGCCACCTAACCCAGTGTGTGTTGTTCTCGTCCTTGTGTCCATGTGTTCTCATTGTTCATCACCCGCCTATGAGTGAGAACATGCGGTGTTTGATTTTCTGTTCTTGTGTCAGTTTGCTGAGAATAATGGTTTCTAGATTCATCCATGTCTCTACAAAGGACACAAACTCGTCGTTTTCTATGGCTGCATAGTATTTCATGGTGTATATGTGCCACATTTTCTTTGTCCAGTCTATCACTGATGGGCATTTGGGTTGGTTCCAGGTCTTTGCTATCATAAACAGCGCCACAACAAACATACGGATGTGCATGTGTCTTTATAATAGAATGATTTATAGTCCTTTGGGTGTATATCCAGTAATGGGATTGCTGGGTCAAATGGAATTTATATTTCTAGATCCTTGAGGAATCGTCACATTGTCTTCCATAATGGAAGTTATGGAAGTATAACTAAGTTATACTCCCACCAACAGTGTAAGAGTGTTCCTATTTCTCCACATCCTCTCCAGCATCCGTTGTCTCCAAATTTTTTAATGATTGTCATTCTAACTGGTGAGAGATAGTATCTCAATGTGGTTTTGATTTGCATTTCTCTAATGATCAATGATGATGAGCATTTTTTCATGTTTGTTGGCTGCATATATGTTTTCTTTTGAAAAGTGTCTGTTCATATCCTTCACCCACTTTTGAATGGGTTTTTTTTTCCATGTAAATCTGCTTTAGTTCTTTGTAGATTCTGGATATTAGCCTTTTGTCAGATGGGTAGATTGCAAAAATGTTTTCCCATTCTGTTGGTTGCCGGTTCACTCTAATGATTGTTTCTTTTGCTGTGCAGAAGCACTGGAGTTTAATTAGATTCCATTTGTCTATTCTGGCTTTTGTTGCCCATGCTTTTGGTGTTTTAGTCATGAAGTCCTTGCCTGTGCCTATGTCCTGAATGGTGTTGCCTAGGTTTTCTTCTAGGGTTTTTATGGTGTTAGTTCTTATGTTTACATCTTTAATCCATCTGGAGTTAATTTTTGTACAAGGTGTAAGGAAGGGGTCCAGTTTCTGCTTTCTGCACATAGCTAGCCAGTTTTCCCAACACCATTTATTAAACAGAGAATCCTTGATCCACTGCTTGTTTTTGTCTGGTTTATCAAAGATCAGATGGTTGTAGATGTGTGGCATTGTTTCTGAGGCATCTGTTCTGCTCCATTGGTCTATATCTCTGTTTTTGTACCAGTACCATGCTGTTTTGATTACTGTAGCCTTATAGTATAGTTTGAAGTCAGGTAGCATGATATCTCCAGTGTTGTTCTTTTTGCTTAGGATTGTCTTTTTTTTTGCTCAAATTGCTCCAACTTTGGCAGTTGGTAGCTCTTTCAGTTGGCTCCTGTTTCCCTTTAACATACCCCATTATTATTGACATTATGATATTGTAATTGTTGATGATTGTTCGGGCAAGTCCTTATTTTGGGGCACTATAAGGTGCTCTTTTCATTTCCCAGTCCTAGGATCACACATTTTTCCAATGAGTTGTGGTTCTTTTCATTGGAAAACAGCATTAGAAACTAAGATCTGGGTGCTAAGTGTGCTCATTACTACTGGGCCATACTTACTTTCCATTTTAAAAATCCTAAATATATAGTGTGCCTTGAGATATTAGCTAGTAATAGTAATAAAATAGATAACCTACAAATATAAATATATTAGGAACATGTGTACCTTATTTTTTCACCCAAGTGTAAAGGAACATAAAAAAATGCTTGGCAACTACTGCTCTGGAATCCTGTCATTAATGGGACTCGGCACTAACAGATTCTGCCCTCTGTGAGTCCCAGGATCTCATATTCCTGAGAAAGACAATCTATTGCTCCAGAGCTGGGCATCCACTCGTCAGCCAGGATGGTAAGACATGGCTCCAGCAGATAACCTTGTGCAGTCAGCAGCAGGTGCCCAGAGGGAGTTGTTACTGTGAACTGAGTGCTTCCTTCAAGAGATGCCACTGCAGAGTGACAGGAGGGGATGGGGTTAGCAAGGAAGGGGAGGAGGAAGCAAGAGCTGTGAGGTGGGTGGAGGGAGTGACCTCTGACTTCAAGCTAAGGGACCTCTCAGATTCCTCCCTGTGCCAGATATTGGTTCTGTCCATCTCAGGCACCATCTGCTGATTACCTACCCCTTTCACACAGAGCACCAAGGGAGAGACTGGGGCTTGGTCATCACATCTCAGCCAGGGGAACAAGAACAAGAGAACAAGAAGCTTATGTACTCTTCTACTGCTGGGAAGAGTAGCTTGTATATATGTAAACACAGGAACACCTAACATTACAGAAACATCAAGAGGACTGTTGGGGGATAAGTCCATCCACTCACACTCCCCATCAGCCCCACACTCATGGGCCTCTCAATAAGCTTTTGTAAATGACCTTGTTCACCTTCAAAGCAGGCAGGTCCTGTAGTTGACACAGGTAAATGTTGGTCTTCTGTTTCTCCTTTTTAGAAAATATGATGAAAAATAAAGTGTCTTACTTTTAAAGAGAACATTCCCAGAAATCCTGTTCCTACTGCTGGCTGCAGATATGGCAAATCATAATTGGTGACTAACGTAGGAGTTTCATCTTTATCCCAAATTTGTTGGGGTGTTAGCAATGATGTGGTGGTGGCCATGGTCAATAATGGGCTAGGTGGGAAAGATCCCAGAAGTTTCATTCTGGGTAGGACGAGATTGGGGTTCACTTAAGAGCAGCTTTCCACCTGGGAAGTGGCCTATTCTTTCTTGACTTTCCTAATAGAGTATAAGGTGTCATGACCTGAGATTTCACCTCAGGTCTGGAAAGATATGCTCGTGAATACTTATCCATCTGGATCCAGACCTAGAGTGGCCAAATGGGGTCCCAAACCCGCTTCCCATTTCGGTTCCATTGAAGCCCTCCATCTGCGAAGCTTGCTTCCCAGCAGCTGGAATTCCAGCGGAGAAGAACCCCTGAGGCATCTGTCCCAGCCCCCAACTCTCTCCTCTTCTTACCTGAGGCTGTCACAGAACACTCCTCACCACAGCCTGGCCAGGGAAACAAATGAATTTCTGTCCATGAACCCACGAGACTTCAGTCTGGGGTTAAAAGCATAGAATATCATAGTATCAGTTATCATTGTTGCAACTCTAATGTTACCCTAGTCAAATCACCGCTGATTAAAACCAGCCCTGTTAATAAACCACAGGCTTTATTTCCCCTCAAATGTCTATAACCACTTTCTTCAACCCCTATTAAAAGGCAAAACCCAAAGAAAAACACAGCTTTGGAGCCCAAGTGCTGCTTATTCTCCAGAGAAGAAAAATTGAGCATGAAAAAGAAAATGGTTCTTTTTCCCCACCTTTCCCCCACTTAACAGAATCAAACCTTTTTAATAACTAAAGGGAGAAATCAATAAAAAGCAGGCGGGTGTTATCAGTGGTCTGTAACGTTAAAGCAGCTTGAAAACAGTCCTCCTCCACCTCCCAAAACGAGTGCCTCTGCCAGCAATTCCCTGCATCTGACTCACATCCTTATTACCTCCTTCTCCTCTTGCTTTCCCCTTAAGGGACTGATTTTTCCTCCCAGCTAAGCCAAAAAGAATTTCTCTGGATTAAGAAGACTGATGAAAGCATTTTTAATATTTGAGCTCAGGTTTGCAAGCTCCATAAAACCGACTTCTCCCATAGCCTGCTTTGTCTCCCCTCACCTCCCCCTGTCTGTAGTTTTCTCCTTCATTTGCTCTACAGAAACCAGCCAGGGACCCTCTCCAGCAGGGGGTCTCTGGCCCCCTGGCAGTTTCCCCTGTAGGACTGGCTGCAGGCTCTGTTCTGCTGGCCCCGAATACATACAGGATGTGACATCTTTCAAAACCCTCAGAAAATGGGGAGAGGGAAACTTATGTGACAACCTTCACGTTAATGCCATATGTCTTTCAAGTGAAGACCGGTTTGACAACGTGCTGAGCAGCTCAGAGGGGAACATGTTTCAAGCCTGGAGGGGAAAGTCTTGACAATTCATTCCAGGGAAAACTGGAACCTTCCCCACACACCCTGCCTTTAACTAAGGAGGTGGAAAGAAAGAGAGGCCTGAACATAATGGCCTTTGTTCCTTCTTCCCGCATTTGCATCACTGTTACAACACTGCTCTCCCTTGCTCCTCAAATTAATGATAGCTTTGCCAACTTTATCTTAAATTCCTGGAACTTTGAAATTACCACGCATAAACAGTGCTTTGCTGGAGTCATCTTGCCAGGAACTGCTCAATTAAATGGTTTTTGGGAGGCTACCGGCCCAGTTTTTTTTTTTTTTTTTTTTTTTTTTTCTTTAATAGTGGTGATTGGGCCACTCTGCTACTGTTCTGAGCTTGGGTTCTGAGATTTGATCGCTTCGTTGGGAAGCTACACGACACCAGGCAACTGTTTCACCCCCTTGTCATATCAAAAGTCCTGCTGGCTTCCCAGCAAAGTATCGTTTTGAAAGAGTAAAAAAGCATCTGCCACCAAATGCCTCACTATATGACATTTTCCATCCATTTTCATATTCCAGTCAAGTTACCATCCACAAAATAATTATTTTTGGATGATGGCACTGTACTAAATGACAGATTCATATGTGTCTGTGTGTTTGTGTATTTTAGGGGACATGATAAACATCATCTCAACGTACAATTCCCAGAAAGGAATGGATGACACAGAACCACCAATCGGTGCAGTAAATCACACAAGAAATCATTGCTCTAATGGAGAGATAAGTACTTTTGTCTAGATGAGTGGATTTTACAGTGTGAGTCCCCTATTTTTTTCGGTGGTCGTGCTCTAGAAATTTTATATTTATAACGTTAATTTTTTTAAACATCATGTTTTTAAGCAAAGAAAACAGCCAAAATATCGTTTCATTGGTGTTTCTTCAAACAAGTGGAGAAATTAATATACTTTGTGCCGGAAACTTCTTTTCCATAAATTACAGTATTTATTCTTTATATATATGTGTGTGTAAGAGAGAGAGTTGCCCTTTAGGTTCTGGGGTACATGCGCAGAACATGCAGGATTGTTGCATAGGTACATACATGGCAATGTGGTTTGGCTCCATCCCCCCCGTCACCTATATCTGGCATTTCTCCTCATGTTATCCCTCCCCAACCTCCCTACACCATGCTGTCCCTCCCCTATTCCCCAACAACAGACCCCAGTGTGTGATGCTCCCCTCCCTGTGTCCATGTGTTCTCATTGTTCAATACCCACCTATGAGTGAGAACATGCGGTGTATGATTTTCTGTTCTTGTGTCAGTTTACTGAGAATGACAGTTTCCAGATTCATCCATGTCCCTACAAAGGACACAAACTCATTGTTTTTTATAGCTGCATAGTATTCCATGGTGTATGTGTGCCACATTTCCTGGTCCAGTCTATCATCGATGGGCATTTGGGTTGGTTCCAAGTCTTTGCTGTCGTAAACAGTGCCACAATGAACATACATGTGCATGTGTCTTCATAATAGAATGATTTATAATCCTTTGGGTATATACCCAGTAATGGGATTGCTGGGTCAAATGGAATTTCGATTTCTAGGTCCTTGAGGAATCACCACACTGTCTTCCACAATGGTTGAACTAATTTACACTCCCACCATCAGTGTAAGAGTGTTCCTATTTCTCCACATCCTCTCCAGCATCTATTGTCTCCAGATTTTTTAATGATTGCCATTCTAACTGGCGTGAGATGGTATCTCAATGTAGTTTTGATTTGCATTTCTCTAATGACCAG
>CAUYLG010077992.1:0-58731 GCA_963573385.1 Cacajao melanocephalus
TTCTTTGTTTTCCGTGTTGTTATTTTTTATGTCCGTTTAAAAATTTTTATTGGACCCTTTTTAATTTCTGTTTTGGTTTTTTGGGCCCCCTTGACTCATTCTTTTTTTTTTTTTTTTTTTTTTTTTTGGTTAGTCTAGCTAGTGCCTTACTGTATTAGCTCATTCTCAAACTGCTATAAAGACATACCTGAGATTGGGTAATTTATGAAGAAAAGAGGTTTAATTGACTCACAGTTTTGCATGGCCTGGGAGGATTCAGGAAACTTACAATCATGGTGGAAGGTGAAGGAGAAGCAGGCACATATTCACATGGCTGAAGGAGAGAGATAGAGATGGGATAGATGCTACACACTGTTAAACAAGCAGTTCTTTGGAGAACTCTATTACAAAACCAGCAAGGGGGAAGTCCACCCTTATGATTTAATCACCACCCACAAGGACCCTCCTCCAACATTGAGGATTACAATTTAACATGAAATTTGGGTGGGGACGTAGCAAAACCATATCATTCTACCCTTGGCCCATCCCAAATTTCATGTCTTTCTCACATTTTAAGATGCAATTATGCCTTCCCAATAGACCCCAAAATCTTAACTCATTCCAGGATTAACTCAAAAGTCAAGTCCATGGTCCAAAGTCTCATCTGAGACAAGGCTAGACCCCTTTTGATTTTTACAGGCCTATGAGCCTATAAAATCAAAACAAGTTAGTTACTTCCAGGATACAATGAGGGTACAGGCATTGGGTAAATACTCCCATTCCAAAAGGGAGATATTCACCAAAATGAAGGGCTACAGGCCCCAAGCAAGTCCAACATGCAGTAAGGCAGTTATTAAATCTTAAAGCTTTAAAATGGTCTCTTTCGACTCCATTCTCATATTCAGGCCACATTTATGCAAGGAGTGGGCTGCCAAGGCCTTGGGCATCTCCATCCCTGTGGCTTTGCAGGGTATATCTCCCATAGCTGCTTTCATGGACTGGCATTGAGTGCCTGTGGCTTTTCTGGGTTTACAGTGCAAGCAGTAGTTGGGTCTACCGTTTTGGAATATGGAGGATGGTAGCCCTCTTCTCACAGCTCTACTAGGTAGTACCCCAGTGAGGACCCTGTGTGAAGGCTCCAACTTCATATTTTCCCTCCACACTGCCCTAGTAGAGGTTCTCCATAAGGGCTCTTCCCCTGGAGCAGAGTGCTGCCTGGACATCCAGACATTTCCATACATACTCTGAAATCTAGGTGGAGGCTCCCAATCCTCAAATCTTGCCTTCTGGGCACCCAACTGCAGGCTTAACACCACATGGAAGCCACCAAGGCCTGGGGTTTGTACCCTCTGAAGCAATGGCCTGAGCTCTACCTTGACCCCTTTTAGCCAGAGCTGGTGCTAGAGTGACTACAATGCAGGGTGCCATGTACTGAGGCTCCACAGAGCAGTGGGGTCTGGGTCTGGGCTCATGAAACCACTTTTCTTTCCTTTGCCTCCAGACCTGTGATGGGAGGGCCTGCTGCAAATGTCTCTGAAATACCTTGGAAGCATTTTCCCCAATGCCTTGGCTATTAACACTGGGCTCGTCTTTACTTATGCAAATTTATATACCAGCTTGAATTCCTCCCCAGAAAATGGGCTTTTCTTTGCTACCACATGGTCAGGTTGCACATTTTCCAAACTTTTATACTCTGCTTCTGTCTTAAATGTAAGTACAATTTTAGGTCATTTATTTGTTTAAGTAAATGAATGCACACTTTCAGAAGCAGCCAGGCCACATCTAGAATGCTTTGCTCCTTAGGAATTTCTTCCACCAGGAGGGGCATCTGCCACTGCTGAGGCTTGAGTAGGCAGTTATAACCTTGCCTATGTAAACAAAGTCACCAAAAAATTAGAGCAGTGTGGAGCCCACAGCAGCTCAGCAAGGCTTCTGCAGGCAGACTGTATCACTGGCCTCCCTCCTCACTGGGCAAGCCATCTTTGAAAAAAGGCAGCAGCCCTTCAGGAATTTATTAATAAAGCCACCACCTTCCTGGGACAGAGCACCTGGGAAAAGGGGCAGTTGTGGGTACAGCTTCAGCAGACTTAAACATTTTTGCCTGGCAGCTCTGAAAAAAGCAGTGGATTTCCCAGCACAGCCTTTAAGCTCAGATTAGGAACAGACTGCCTCCTCAAGTGGCTCCCTGACCCCCATGTATCCTGACTAGGAGACACCTCCCAGCAGGGGCTGATGGACACCTCATACAGAAGAGCTTTGGCTGACATCTGGCAGGTACCCTTCTGGGATGAAGCTAACAGAGAAAGGAAATGGCAGCAATCTTTGCTGTTGTGCAGCACCTGCTGGTGATTCCCAGGCATGCAGGGTCTGGAGTGGACCTCCAGCAAAACTCCAGCACACCTGCAGCAGAGGGGTCTGACTGTCAAAAGGCAAACAACCAAACAAAGACATAGTTTCAACATCAACAGAAAGGATGTCCACTCAGAGACCCCATCCAGAGGTAATTGACTTCAAAGACCAAATGTAGATAAATCCATGAAGATGGGAAGAAACCAGCACAAAAAGGCTGATAATTCCAAAAACCAGAATGCCACTTCTTCTCCATTGGATTACAATTCCTCACCAGCAAGGGAACAAAACTGGACAGAGAATGAGTTTGATGAATTGACAGAAGCAGGCTTCAGAAGGTGGGTAATAACAAACTTCTCTGAGCTAGAGGAGCATGCTCTAACTAACCCAATGAAGGAAGCTAAGAACCTTGAAAAAAAAAGGTTAGACAAAATGCTAACTAGAATAACCAGTTTAGAGAAGAACATAAACAACCTCATGGAGCTGAAAAACACAGTATGAGAACTTCATGAAGCATATAGAAATTTCAATAGCCAAATCTATCAAGTGGAAGAAAGGATATCAGAGATTAAAAATCAACTCAATGAAATAAAGTAAGAAGACAAAATGAGAGAAAAAAAGAGTAAAAACAAATAAATAAAGCCTCCAAGAAATACGGGATTATGTGAAAAGGCCAAATCTACGTTTGATTAGTGTACCTGAAAGTGATGGGGAGAATGAAACCAAGTTGAAAAACACTCTTCAGGACATTATCCGGAACTTTTCCCAAAGCAAGGCAGGCCAACATTCAAATCCAAGAAGTACAGAGAACATGAAGAAGATACCCCCTGAGAAGAGCAACCCCAAGACACATAATCATCAGATTCAACAGTGTTCAAATAAAGGAAAAAATGCTAAGGGCAGCCATAGAGAAAGGTTGAGTTACCCACAGAGGGAAGCCCATCAGTCTTATAGTAGATCTCTTGGCAGAAACCCTACAAGCCAGAAGACAGTGGGGTCCAATATTCAACATTCTTAAAGAAAAGACTTTGCAACCCAGCATTTCATAACTAGCAAAAGTAAGCTTCATAAGCAAAGGAGAAATAAAATCCTTTATGGACAAGCAACAGCTGAGACATTTTGTTACCACCAGGCCTGCCTTACAAGAGCTCCTGAAAAAAGCACTAAACATGGAAAAGAACAACCAGTACAAACCAAATTGTAAAAATCATCGATGCTATGAAGAAACTGCATCAACTAACAGGCAAAACAATCAGCTAGCATCATAATGGCAGAATCAAATTCACACATAACAGTATTAACCTTAAATGAAAATGGGCAAAATGCCCCAATTAAAAGACACAGACCAGAAAATCAGAAAAAGAGTCAAGACCCATCGGTATGCTGTATTCAGGAGACCTATCTCACAGGCAAAGACACACAAAGCCTCAAAATAAAGAATGGAGGAAGACTTACCAAGCAAATGAAAAGAAAAAAAAGCAGGGGTTGCAATCCTAGTCTCTGATAAAAGAGACTTTAAACCAACAAAGGTCAAAAGAGACAAAGAAGGGCATTATGGAATGGTAAAGGAATCAATGCAAAAAGAAGAGTTAACTATCCTAAATATATATGCACCCAATACAGGAGCACCCAGATACATAAAGCAAGTTCTTAAAGACCTACAAAGAGACTTAGACTCCCACACAATCATAGTGGGGAGACTTTAACACCTTACTGTCAATATTGGACAGATCAACAGGATAGAAAATTAACAAGAATATCTGGGACTTGAACTTAGCTCTGGACCAAGCGGACCTAATAGATATCTACAGAACTCTCCATCCCAAATCTATAGAATATATGTTCTTTTCAGCACCACATCACACTTATTCTAAAATTGACCACATAATTGGAAGTAAAACACTCCTCAGCAAATGCAAAAGAACAGAAATTATAAGAAACAGTCTCTCAGACTACAGTGCAATCCAATTAGAACTCAGGATTGAGAAACTGACTCAAAACCACACAAATAAGGAAATTGAACAACAATGGAAACTGGACAACCTGCTCCTGAATGACTACTGGATAAATAATGAAATGAATGCAGAGAAAAAGATGTTATTTGAAACCAATGAGAATGAAGACACAAGGTACCAGAATCTCTGGACACATTTAAAGCAGTGAGTAGAGGGAAATTTATAGTACTAAGTGCCCACAAAAGAAAGGAGAAAAGATCTAAAATTGACACCCTAATGTCACAATAAAGAACTATAGGAGCAAGAACAAAAAAATTCAAAAGCTAACAGAAGACAAGAAATAACTAAGATCAGAGCAGAACTGAAGGAGATAGAGATATGAAAAACCCTTCAAAAAGTCAATGAATCCAGAAGTTGTCTTTTTGAAAAGATCAGCAATATAGATATACTGCTAACCAGACTAATAAATTAGGAAAGAGAGAAGAATCAAATAGATGCAATTCAAAAAAAAAAAGATGAAGGGGATATCACCACCGATCCCACAGAAATACAAACTACCATCAGAAAATACTATAAACACCTACATTCAAATAAACCAGAATATCTAGAATAAATGGATAAATTCCTGGACACTTAAACACCCTCCAAAGACTAAACCAGGAAGAAGTTGAATCCCTGAGTAGACCAATAACAAGGTCTGAAATTCAGGCAGCAACTAATAGCCTACAAAAAAAAAAAAAAAAAAAAAAAGTCCAGGACCAGATGGGTTTACAGCCGAATTCTACCAGAAGTACAAAAGGGAGCTGGTACCATTCCTTCTGAAACTATGCCAAACAACAGAAAAAGAGGGAATCCTCCCTAACACATTTTATGAGATCAGCATCATCCTGACACTAAAACCTGGCAGAGACACAACTAAAAAAGAAAATTTTAGGCCAATATCCATGATGAACATCAATGCAAAAATCCTCAATAAAATACTGGCAAACTGAATTCAACAGCAAATCAAAAAGCTTATTCATCACGTTCAAGTCAGCTTCATCCCTGGGATGTAAGGCTGGTTCAACGTATGCAAATCTATAAACTTAATCCATCACATAAACAGAACCAAAGACAAAAACCACATGATTATCTCAATAGATGCAGAAAAGGCCTTTGACAAAATTAAGCAGCTCTTTGTACTAAAACTTCTCAACAAACTAGGTATTGGTGGAACTTATCTCAAAATGATAAGAGCTGTTTATGACAAACCAACAGCCAATATCATACTGAATAGGCAAAAACTGGAAGCATTTCCCTTGAAAATCGGCACAAGACAAGGATGCCCTGTCTCATCACTCCTGAAAGTTCTTGCCAGGGCAATTAGTCAAGAAAAAAGAGATAAAGTGTATTCAGTTAGGAAAAGAGGAAGTCAAATTGTCTTTATTTGTAGATGACATGATTGTATAGTTAGAAGACCCCATCATCTCAGCCCAAAATCTCATTAAGCTGATGAGCAACTTCAGCAAAGTTTCAGGATACAAAATCAATGTGCAGAAATCACAAGCATTCCTATACACCAATAACAAACAAACAGAGAGCCAAATCATGAGTAAACTCCCGTTCACAATTGCTACAAAGAAAATAAAATACCAGGAATATAACTAACAAGAGATGTGAAGGACCTCTTCAAGGAGAACTACAAACCACTGCTCAAGGAAATAAGAGAGGACACAAACAGATGGAAAAACATTCCATGCTCATGGTTAGGAAGAATCAATATTGTAAAAATGGCCATAATGCCCAAAGTAATTTATAGATTCAGTGCTATCTCAATCAAGCTACCATTGACTTTCTTCACAGAATTGGAAAAAATTACCTTATATTTCATATGAAATCAAAAAAGAGCCCATATAGCCAAGACAATTCTAAGGGAAAAAAAAAAAAAAAAACCTGGAGGCATCATGCTACCTGACTTAAAACTATACTAAAAGTCTACAGTTATAAAAACAGCATGGTACGGATACCAAAACAGAGATATAGACCAATGGAACAGAACAGAGGCCTCAGGAATAATGCTAAACATATACAACCAACTGATCTTTCACAAACCTGACAAAAACAAGCAATGGGGAAAGAATTTCCTATTTAATAAATGGTGTTGAGAAAACTGGCTAGCTATATGCAGAAAGCTGAAACTGGATCCCTTCCTTACACCTTATACAAATATTAACTCAAGATGGATTAAAGATTTAAACCAAAGACCTAACACCGTAAAAATCCTAGAAGAAAACCCAGGCAATACCATTCAGGACATAGGCATTGGCAAGGACTTCATGACTAAAACACCAAAAGCAATGGCAACAAAACCAAAATAGACAAATGGGATGTAATTAAAATAAAGTGCTTTGCACAGCCAAAAAAACCCCCAAAAAAACCTATCATTACAGTGAACCAGCCATCAACAGAATGGGAAAAAAATTTTGCAATCTACCCATCTGACAAATGGCTAATATCTAGAATCTTTAAGGAACTTAAACAGATTGACAAGAAAAAAACAAACAACCCCATCAAAAAGTGGGTGAAGGATATGAATAGACACTTCTCAAAAGAAGGCATTTATGCAGCCAACAAAAATATGAAAAAAAAAGTTCATCATCACTGGTGATTAGAGAAATGCAAATCAAAACCACAATGAGATACCATCTCATGCCAGTTAGAATGGCAATCATTAAAAAATCTGTAGACAACTGATACCGGAGAGGACGTGGAGAATTAGGAATGCTTTCACACTGTTGGTAGGAGTGTAAATTAGTTCAACCATTGTGGAAAACACTGTGGCGATTCCTTGAAGATTTAGAACCAGAAATACCATTTGACCCAGCAATCCCATTACTGGGTATATATCCAAAGGATTATAAACCATTTGATTATAAAGACACATGTACACGTATGTTTACTGTGGCATTGTTCACAATAGCAAGGCTTGGATCCAACCCAAATTCCCATCAATGATAGACTGGATAAAGAAAATGTGACATATATACACCATGGAATACTATGCAGCCATAAAAAAGGATGAGTTCATGTCCTTTGCAGGGACATGGATGAAGCTGGAAGCCATTATTCTCAGCAAACTGACACAAGAACAAAAAACCAAACACCACATGTTCTCCCTTATAAGTGGGTGTTGAACAATGAGAACACATGGACACAGGTAGGGGAACATCACACACCATGACCTGTAGGGGTGGGGATCTAGAAAAGGGATAGCATTAGGAGAAATACCTAATATGGATGATAGGGTGATGGATGCAGAAAACTACCATGGCACGTGTATACCTATGTAACAAACCTGCATGTTCTGCACATGTACTCCAGAACTTAAAGTATAATAATAATTAAAAAATAAAACAAAAAAAGAAGAAATTTCTTCCTCCAGACACCCTAAATCACCTCTCTCAAGCTCAAAGTTCAGCATATCTCTAAAGCAGGGGCACAATGCTACCAGTCTCTTTGCTAAAGCGTAGCAAGTGTGACCTTCACTCCAGTTCCCAATGAGTTCCTCATCTCCATCTGAGATCACCTCAGCTTGGATTTCATTATCCATAATACTATCAACAATTTGGTCACAACAATTTAACAAGTGTCTAGGAAGTTCCAAACTTTTCCTCATCTTCCTGTCTTCTTCTTAGCCCTCCGAATTGTTCCGATCTCTGCCTGTTACCCAGTTCCAAAATGTCTTCCACATTTTCAGGTGTCTTTATAGCAATGCCCCAACTTTCTATATTACTCCATTCTCACACTGCTATAGAGACATACCTGTGACTGGGTAATTTATGAGGAAAAGAGAGTTAATTGACTCACATTTCCTCATGGATCGGGAGGTCTCAGAAGCCAGAAGAGAAAGGGGAAGGAGGCATATCTTCACATGGCTGGATACGGGAGGTAGGGCAGGGTGCTACACATTTTTAAACAAGCAGTTCTCAGGAGAACTCTATCACAAGAACAGCAAGTGGGAAGTCTGCCACCATGATTCAATCACCTCCCACTAGGCCCCTCTTCCAACAGTGAGGATTACAATTCAACATAAGATTTGAGTAAGGACACTGCCAAACCATGTCACTTATTGACTTTATCTTTTCAAAAAACCAACTTTTAATTTTATCAATCATTTATATATATATATACATATTGTGTGTGTGTGCGTGTGTGTGTGTGTATGTGTGTGTGTGTGTTTAGCCCCTATTTTGTTTAGTTCTGCATTGATCTTCATTTCTTTGCCTTCACTATCTTTAGCTTTGTTTTATTCTTGCTTCTCTCTTTACTTGAGGTGCATCATTAGATTGTTTATTTGAAATCTTCTTAGTTGTCAAAGATATTTACTGCTATAAATTTCCCTCTTAGCACTGGTTTTGCTATATCCCATAGGTTTTGGTATGTTGTATTTCCATTTTCATTTTTTTCACAAAAATTTTTTTATGTCCTTCTTAATATGTTCGTTGACTCAATAGTCATTCAGGAGCATGCTATTTAATTTCCATTAATTTGTACAGTTTCCAAAGTTCCTCATTATCGATTTCTATTTTATTGAGATATGAGAATATACTTGATAAGACTTCAGTTTTTAAAAATGTGTTGAGACTTGTTTTGTGGCCTAACATAGGGTCTATCCTGGAGAATGCTCCATATGCTGATAAGAATCATTTATATTTTGCAGCTGTTGAGTAAAATGTTCTGTACATGTCTGTTAGGCTCTTGTGCTCTAAAGTGCAGTTTAAATCCAATGTTTCTTCTTAATTTTTAGGTTAGATAGTTTGTCTAGTATCGAGTATGTTGCTGAAGTTCCCAACTATTATTGCATTGTAGTCAATCTTTTCATTTAACATTTGCTATATACATAAGGGATGCCCAGTTATTGAGTGCATATATACTTAGAATTATCTCCTTCTGCTGATTTGATTATTTTATCATTGTGCAGTGACTTTTTTGTCTCTTTTTACTGTTTTTGACTTAAAGTCTGTTTTATTTGATGTAATTATAGCTACTCCTGATCACTTTTCATTTCTATTTGTGTAAAATATCTTTTTATATCCCTTTATTTTCAATTTTCAGTCTGTGTATGTTTACAAGTAAAGTGAGTTTCTTGAAGGCAGCATATAGTTGGGTCATGTGCTTTTTTTATTTTTTTGTTTTTTATAATCCACTCAGCCAGTTTTCTTTTATGTTGAAAATCTAATATGTTTATATTCAAGCCTATTATAAATACATGAGGACTTATTCCTGTTATTTTGTTCATTGTTTTCTGGTTGTTCTGCATATCCTTTGTTATCTTCTTTCTCTCTTATTATCATTGTAGTTTGTGATTTTCTGTAGTGGTAATATTTGAGTACTTTTTCTTCCTCATTTGCACACCTGCTCTACCAGTGAGCTTTATACTTTTGTGTGTTATTATGATCATATATTTTTTCCTTTGGCTCCCAGATATAGAAGTCCCTTAGGCATTTCTTACAGGGGTTGTCTAGTGATGAATTCTCTCAGTTTTTGCTAATCTAGGAAAGGCTTTCTTTCTTCTTCATTTTTGAATGATAATTTTGCTGGTTTTAGAATTATTGGTTGATAGTATTGTTTTCTTTCAGCAGTTCGAATACATCATCCCATTCTTTCTGAGTCTGTAAGGTTTTTGCTGAGAAATCAGCTGTTAATCTAATGAGAGTTCCCTTGTATGTGACTAGATATCTTTCTTTTGCTGTTTAGAGAATTGTTTCTTTGTCTCTGACATTTGGTAATTTGACTATAATGTGTCTTAAAGAAGTTTTTTTGATCTATGTCAATTTGGAGATTTTTGAGCTTCCTGTATCTGTGTATCTCAGTCTCTTGCTAGACTTTGAAAGTTTTCAGCTATTATTTTATAATATAGGTTTTCTACGCTTTTGCCCTTTTCTTTACCTTCTGAATCACCCAAAATTTAAATTTTCTCTGGTTCCTTCATAGTATTCTATATGTCATGTAAGCTGTCTTCATTCTTCTTTATTCCTTTTATTTCTCTAATATGCATCATAAACTTTGATTTCAGTAAATGGCAGAGTTTGACAGAGAAGTAGCTTTGCAGGTAAACACTGAGATTATGTTACTATAACATGTTTCTCCTTTGGTTTGTATTACACAGATACACACACACACACACACACACACACATATTCATATATGTGTATATATATGAAGAATATATAAATATATAAAAGAAATATATATATTAAATGTAAGCATTACTTCTTAAAAATTCATCATAAACTGTTTTTCTTTTCAGTTAATAAAAGTGTTTTCCAAATGAATACCACTTCTAACTAATCTTTACAGTGTGTTATAAGAACATGGGAATATCTCCATTGGACCCTAATAGGCTGTGATGGTTAATACCAAGTGTCAACTTGATTGTACTGAACAATACAAAGTATTGATCCTGGGTGTGTCTGTGAGGGTGTTGCCAAAGGAGATTAACGAATCAATGGGCTGGGTAAGGCAGACCACCTTTAATCAGGGTGGGTACAATCTAATCAGCTACTAGCACAGCTAGGATACAAGCAGGCAGAAAAATGTGAAAAAGAGAAACTGGCTTAGCCTCCCAGCATACAACTTTCTTCCATGCTGGATGCTTCCTGCCCTCTAACATCAAACTCCAAGTTCTTCAGTTTTGGAACTCAAACTGGCTCTCCTTGCTCCTCAGTCTGCAGATGGCCTATTGTGGGACCTTGTGATCATGTGAGTTAATACTTAATAATCTCCCCTATATATGTGTATTCCATTAGTTCTGTCCCTCTAGAGAATCCTGACTAGTACAGATTTTGGTACCAGTCTAAGGACTCTACTTCTACTAGTATGGAGAACACGAATAGCCCTTGCCAGGCAGGAAGGATGGAGCAATGTTGCTGCTTCCAGTGGACTCAGTGCCAGCTTCTAGTCCGGCAGTCCTGCTTCAGCCTAAACTTGGCCAACCACTCCACCCATCCCCACCACTTGTAGCCAGGCCAACAATTACTTGCTAGAGCTTCCAAGCTTCCAAGCTTCCAAGCCCAGTAGTCCCACTGATATGGTTTGGCTGTGTCCCTACTCAAATCTCAACTTCAATTGTATCTCTCATAATTCCCATGTGTTGTGGGAGGGACGCAGGGGGAGATAATTGAATCATGAGGGCTGGTCTTTCTTATGGTAGTCTCATATAGTGAATAAGTCTCAAGGGTTTATCAGAGGTGTCCACTTTTCTTCTTCCTCATTTTCTTGTGCCACAGCCATGTAAGAAATGGCTTTCACCTCTTGCCATGATTCTGAGGCCTCCCCAGCCATGTGGAACTGTAAGTCCAGTTAAACCTCCTTTCCTTCCCCATTGCAAATATGTCTTTATCAGCAGCATGAAAACAGACTAATACAGTAAACTGGTACCAGTAGAATGGGATGCTGCTGAAAAGATACCCAAAAATGTGAAAGCAACTTTGTAACTGGGTAACTGGCAGAGATTGGAACAGTTTGGAGGGCTCAAAAGAAAATAGGAAAATGAGAAAAAGTTGGGAACTTCCTAGAGACTTGTTGAATGGTTTTGCCCAAACTGCTGATAGTGATATGGGCAATAAGGTCCAGGCTAAGGTGGTCTTATACAGAGATGAGGAACTCGGGAACTGGAGCAAAGGTGACTCTTGTTATGTTTTAGCAAAAAGACTGGTAGCATTTTGCCCCTGCCCTAGAGATTTGTGAAATTTGAACATGAGAGGGATGATTTAGGGTATCTGGCAGAAGAAATTTATCAGCAGCAAAGCATTCAAGAGGTGACTTGGGTACTATTAAAGGCATTACGTTTTAAAAAGGAAACAGGGCATAAAAGTTCAGAAAATTTGCAGGCTGACTATTTAATAGGAAACCACAAAAACATTTTTCTGGGGAGAAATTCAAGCCAGTTGCAGAAATTTGCACAAGTAGCAAGGAACCTATGTTAATCTCCAAGACCGTGGGGAAAATGTCTCCAGGGTATGACAGAGGTCTTCATGGCAGACCCTCCCATCACAGGCCCAGAGGCCTAGGAGAAATAGTGGTTTTGTGGGCTGGGCCCCGGGTCCCCATGCTTTATGCAGCATAGGGACTTGGTGCCCTGGGTCCTGAATGTTCCAGCTGTGGCTAAAACAGTCCAATGTACAACTCTGACTGTGGCTTCAGAGGGTGGAAGCCCCAAGCCTTGGCAGCTTTCACATGGTGTTGAGCCTGCAGGTACACAGAAGTCAAAATTAAGGTTTGGGAACATCTGCTTAGATTTCAGATATATGGAAATGCCTGGATGCTCAGGCAAAAGTTTGCTGTAGGGGCAGGGCCCTCATGGAGAACCTCTGCTAGGGCAGTACAGAAGGGAAATCTGGGTTTGGAGTACCCACACAGAGTTCCTACTGGGGCACTGCCTAGTGGAACTGTAAGAAGAGGGCCATCATCCTCTAGATCCCAAAACAGTAGATCCACCAACAGCTTGCACTGTGCACCTGGAAAAGCCGCAGACACTTAATATCAGCCCATGAAAGCAGCCAGGAGGGAGGTTACACTCTGCAAAGTCACAGGGTTGGAGCTGCCCAAGACCATGGGAACTCACCTCTTGCATCAGCATGACCTGGATGTGGGACATGAAGTCAAAGAAGATCTTTTTAAAAAAATACAGTATAAATTATAGGATACACATGCAGAATGTGCAGGTTTGTTACATAGATATATATGTGCCATGGTGGTTTGCTGCACCCATCAACCCATCATCTACATTAGGTATTTCTCTTAATGCTATCCCTCCCCTGCGCACCCCCGCCACAATCCCTGACAAGCCCCAGTGTATGATGTTTCCCTCCCTGTGTCCATGTGTTCTCATTGTTCAACTCTCACTTGAGTAAGGATATGTGGTGTTTGGTTTTCTGTTCCTGTGTTAGTTTGCTAAGAATGTTGGTTTCCAGCTTCATCCATGTCCCTGCAAAGGACATGAACTCATTCTTTTTTATGGCTACATAGTATTTCATGGTGTATATTTGCCACATTTTCTTTATCCAGTCTATCATTGATGGGTATTTGGGTTGGTTCCAAGTCTGCTATTGTGAGCAATGTTGCAATAACCATACGTGCGCATGTATCTTTATAGTAGAATGATTTATAATCCTTTGGGTACATACCCAGCAATGGGATTGCTGGGTCAAATGGTATTTCTGGTTCTAGATACTTGAGGAATCACTACAATGTTTTCCACAATGGTTGACCTAATTTACACTCCCAAAAACAGTGTAAAAGCATTCCTATTTCCTCCTCTCCAGCATCTGTTGTTTCCTGATTTTTTAGTGATCGCCATTCTAACTGGCGTGAGATGGTATCTCATTGCGGTTTTGATTTGCATTTCTCTAATCACCAGTGATGATGAACTTTTTTTTTTTCATATTCTTATTGGCTGTGAAAATGTCTTCTTTTGAGAAGTGTCTGTTCATATCCTTCTCCCACTTTCTGATGGGGTTGTTTTTCTTCCTGTATTTTGTTTAAGATCTTTGTAGATTCTGGATATTAGCTCTTTGTCAGATAGACAGATTGTAAAACTTTTCTCCCATTCTGTAGGTTGCCTGTTCACTCTGATGATAGTTTCTTTTGCTGTGCAGAAGCTCTTTAGTTTAATTAGATCCCACTTGTCAATTTTGGCTTTTGTTGCCATTGGTTTTGGTGTTTCAGTCATGAAGGCTTTGCCCATTCCTATGTCCTGAATGGTACTGGCTAGGTTTTTTCTAGTGTTTTTACAGTTTTAGGTCTTATGTTTAAATCTTTAATCCATCTGGAGTTAATTTTTATATAATGTGTAAGGAACAGATCCAGTTTTAGTTTTCTACATATGGCTAGCCAGTTTTTCCAACACCATTTATTAAATAGGAAATATTTTCCACATTGCTTGTTTTTGTCAGGTTTGACAAAGATCAGATGGTTGTAGATGTGTGGCATTAATTCCGAGGCCTCTGTTCTGTTCCATTGGTCTATATATCTGTTTTGGTACAAGTATATGCTATTTGATTACTGTAGCCTTGTAATATGGTTTGAAGTCAGGTAGCATGATGCCTCCAGCTTTGTTCTTTTTGCTTAGGATTGTCTTGACTATGTGGGCTCTTTTTTGGTTCCATATGAAATTTAAAGTAGTATTTTCTAATTCTGTGAAAAAAGTCATGGGAGTTGATGGGAATAGCACTGAATCTATAAATTACTTTGAACAATATGGCCATTTTCATAATATTAATTCTTCCTATCCATGACCATGGAATGTTTTTCTGTTTGTTTGTGTCCTCTCTCTATCTACTTGAGCAGTGGTTTGTAGTTCTCCTTGAAGAGGTCTGTCCCATCCCTTGTAAGTTGTATTCCTAGGTATTTTATTCTCTTTGTAGCAAGTGTGAATGTGAGTTTATTCATGATTTGGTTCTCTGTTTGTCTATTATTGGTGCATAGCAATGCTTGTGAGTTTTGCACATTGATTTTGTGTCCTGAGACTTTGCTGAAGTTGCTTATCAGCTTAAGGAGATTTTGGGCTGGAATGACTGGGTTTTGTAAATATACAATTATGCAATCTACAAAAACAGGCAATTTGACTTTCTTTCTTCCTATTTGAATACGCTTTATTTCTTTCTCTTGCCTGATCGCCATGGCCAGAACTTCCAGTATTATGTTGAATAGGAATGGTGAGAGAGGGCATCCTTGTCTTGTGTTGGTTTTTTAAAGGGATGCTTCCAGCTTTTGTCCATTCAGTATGATATTGGCTGTGGGTCTGTCATAAATAGCTCTTATTATTGTGAGATATGTTCCATCAATATCTAGTTTATTGAGAGTTTTTAGCATGAAGTCTGTTGAATTTTATCAAAGGTCTTTTCTGCATTTATTGAGATAATCATATGGTTTTTTTCATTAGTTCTGTTTATGTCATGGATTACATTTATTGAATTGCGTATGTTGAAACAGATTTGCATCTCAGGGATGAAGCCAACTTGATCATGGTGGATAAGCTTTTTGATGTTCTGCTGAATTCAGTTTGCCAGTATTTTATTGAGGATTTTTGCATCAATGTTCATGAGGAATATTGGCCTAAAATTTTCTATTTTTGTTGTGTCTCTGCCAGGTTTTGGTTTCAGGATGATGCTGGCATTATAAAATGAGTTTAGAAGAATAATCTCCTTTTCTATTGTTTGAAATAGCTTCAGAAGGAATGGTACCAGCTCCTCTTTGCACCTCTGGTAGAATTCGGCTGTGAATCCGTCTCTTCTTGGGATTTTTTGATTGGTAGGCTATTAACTACTGCCTCAATTTCAGAACTTGTTATTGGTCTATTCAGGGATGTGACTTCTTCCCAGTTAGTCTTGGGAGGGTGTATGTGTCCAAGAATTTATCCATTTCTTCTAGATTTTCTAGTTTATTTGTGTAGAGGTGTTTATAGTATTCTCTGATAGTAGTTTGTATATCTGTGGGATCAATGGTGTTATCCCCTTTATTACATTTTATTGCATCTATTTGATTCTTCTCTCTTTTCTTATTAGTTGGGCTAGCAGTCTATTTTGTAGATCTTTTCTAAAAACCAGCTCCTGGATTCACTGATTTTTTTTTTTGAAGGATTTTCTTTTTGTATCTCTATATCCTTCAGTTCTACTCTGATCTTAGTTATTTATAGTCTTCTGCTAGCTTTTGAATTTGTTTGCTCTTGCTTCTTTACTTCTTTTAATTGTGATGTTAGGGTGTCAATTTTAGATCTTTCCTTCTTTCTCCTGTGGGGATTTAGTGCTATAAATTTCCTTCTAAACACTGCTTTATCTGTGTCCCAGAGATACTGGCACATTGTGTTTTTGTTCTCATTGGTTTCAAAGACCTTATTTATTGCTGTCTTAATTTCGTTATTTACCCAAGAGTCAATCAGGAGCAGGTTGTTCAGTTTCCATGTAGTTGTGCGGTTTTGAGTGAGTTTCTTAATCATGATTTCTAATTGGATGCACTGTGGTCTGAGAGACTGTTTCTTATAATTTCTGTTCTTTTGCATTTGCTGAGGAGTGTTTTACTTCCAATTATGTGGTCAATATTAGAATAAGTGTGATGTGGTTCTGAGAAGAACATATATTCTATAGATTTAGGATGGAGAGTTCTGTGGATGTCTATTAGGTCCGCTTGGTCCAGAATTGAGTTCAAGTCCCAGATATCCTTGTTAATTTTCTGTCTTGTTGATCTAATATTGACAGTGGGGTATTAAAGTCTCCCACTATTATTGTGTGGGAGTCTAAGTCTCTTTGTAGGTCTCTAAGAACTTCTTTATGAATCTGGTGCTCCTGTATTGGGTGCATATATATTTAGGATAGTTAGCTGTTCTTGTTACATTGATCCCTTTACCCTTATGTAATGCCCTTCTTTGTCTCTTTTGATCTTTGTTGGTTTAAAGTCTGTTTTAACAGAGACTAGGATTGCAACCCCTGCTTTTCTTGCTTTCTATTTGCTTGGTAAATATCCCTCCATCCCTTTGTTTTCAGCCTATGTGTGCCTTTGCACATGAGACGGGTCTCTTGACTACAGTACACTGATGGGTATTGACTGCTTATCCAATTTGCCAGTCTGCATCTTTTAATTGGGGCATTTTTCCCATTTACATTTAAGATTAATACTTTTATGTATGAATTTGATCCTGTCTTTATGCTATCTGCTATTTTCCCTGTTAGTTGATGCAGTTTCTTCATAGTGTCGATGGTCTTTTTGTTTGATATGTTTTTGCAGTGGCTGGTACTGAATTTTCCATTCCATATTTAGTGCTTCCTTCAGGAGCTCTTGTAAGGCAGGCCTGGTGGTGACAAACTATCTCAGCATTTGCTTGTCTGTTAAGTATTTTACTTCTCCTTCACTTATAAACCTTAGTTTGGCTGGATATGAAATTTTGGGTTGAAAATTCTTCTTTTTAAAGAATGTTGAATATCGGCCCCCACTCTCTTCTGGTTTGTAGGGTTTGTGCAGAGAGATCCACTGTTAGTCTGATGGGCTTCCCTTTGTGGGTAACCTCATTGTTCTCTCTGGCTGTCCTTTTTTCCCTTCATTTCAAAGTGGGGGAATCTGATGATTATGTGTCTTGGGGTTCCTCTTCTTGAGCAGTAGTTTTGTGGTGTTTTCTGTATTTCCTGAATTTGAATGATGGTCTGCCTCACTAGGTTGGGAAAATTCTCCCAGATAATATCATGAAGAGTGTTTTCCAATTTGGTTCCATTCTCCCTGTCAGTTTCAGGTACACCAGTCAAATGTAGGTTTGGTCTTTTCACATAGTCCCATATTTCTTGGAGGCTTTGTTCATTCCTTTTCATCCTTTTTTTTTTTCTAATCTTATCTTTACACTTTATTTCATTAAGTTGATCTTCAATCTCTGATACCCTTTCTTCTGCTTAATCAATTCAGCTACTAATATTTGTGTATGCTTCACAAAGTTCTTGTGCTGTGTGTTTCAGCTCCATCAGTTCATTTATGTTCTTCTTTAAAGTGGTTATTCTACTTAGCAATTCCTCTAACCTTTTTTCAAGGTTCTTAGCTTCCTTGGATTGGGTTAGAACATGCTCCTTTAGCTGGGAGGATTTTGTAATTACCCACTTTCTGAAGCCTACTTCTGCCAATTCATCAAACTCATTATCTGTCCAGTTTTGTTTCCTTGCTGGCAAGGAGTTGTGATCCTTTGGAGGAGAAGAGACATTCTGGTTTTTGGAATTTTCAGCATTTTTGCACTGGTTTTTCAACATCTTCATGGATTTATCTAATTTTGGTCTTCGCTGCTGGTCAACTTTGAATGGGGTTTCTGTGTGGATGTTCTTTTTGTTGATGTTGATGCTATTCCTTTCTGTTAGTTTTTTTTTCTAACAGGCCCCTCTGCTGCAGGTCTGCTGGATTTTGATTGAGGTCTACTCCAGACTCTGTTTGCCTGGGTATCACCAGCAAAGGCTGCATAACAGCGAGGATTGCTGCCTGTTCCTTCCTCTGGAAGTTTTGTCCCAGAGGGGCATCTGCCAGATGCCAGCCAAATCTCTCCTGTATGAGGTGTCTGTCGACCTCTGCTGGGACCTGTCCCCTAGTCAGAAGGCACAGGTGTTAGGGACCCACTTGAGGGAGGCAGTCTGTCCTTTGGCAGAGCTCTAGTGCTGTGCTGGGAGATCTGCTGTGCTCTTCAGAGCTGTCAGGCAGGAATATTTAAGACTGCTGAAGCTGCACCCATGGCCACCCCATCCCCCAGTTGCTCTGTCCCTGGGAGATTGGAGTTTTATCTATAAGCCTCTGACTGAGGCTGCTGCCTTTCTTTCAGAGATACCCTGCCCAGAGAGAAGGAATCTAGAGAGGCAGTCTAACTACAGCGGCTTTGCTGAGCTGTGGTGGGCTCTACCCAGTTAGAACTTCCCAGTGGCTTTGTTTACATTATGAGAGGAAAACCACATATTCAACCCTCAGTAATGGCGGATGCCCCTCCACATACCAAGCTCGAGCATCCCAGGTTCACTTAAGATTGCTGTGCTGACAGTGAGAATTTCAAGCCGGTGATTTTAGCTTGCTGAGCTTTGCCAGGTAGGATCTGCTGAGCTAGACCATTTGGCTCCCTGGCTTCAGCCCCCTTCCCAGGGGAGTAAATGGTTCTGTCTCACCAGCTTTCCAGGCCCCACTGGGGGATGAAAAAAACTCCTGCAACTAGCTCAGTGTCTGCCCAAATGGCCACCCAGTTTTGTGCTTGAAACTCAGGGCCCTGGAGGCCTAGGCACCCAAGGGAATCTCCTAGTCTTGCCAAGGGAATCTGGAGCAGAGTGTACCATTCCTCATAGCACAGTCCCTCAAGGCTTCCCTTGGCTAAGGGAAGGAGTTCCTTGACTTCTTGCACCTCCTGGTGAGGCAATGCCCCATCCTGCTTCTGCTCACCTTCCGTGGGCTGCACCCACTGTCTAACCAGTCCCAATGAGGTGAGCTGGGTACCTCAGTTGGAAATGCAGAAATCACCCACGTTCTGCAGTGATGTCTCTGGGAGCTGCAGACCTGAGCTGTTCCTACTCAGCCATCTTGCCAGTCCAAAAAAAAAATGATTTTTTTGAGACAGAGTCTTACAGTCACCCAAGCTGAAGTGCAATGATGCAATCTTGGCTCACTGCAACCTCTGCCTCCTGGGTTCAAGTGATTCTCCCACCTCAGCCTCCTAAGTAGCTGGGATTACAGGCACTCACCATCATGCCCAGCTAATTTTTGTATTTTTGTAGAGATAGTGTTTTACCATGTTGGCCAGACTGGTCTTGAGCTCCTGACCTCAAGTGATCTGTCTGCCTCAGCCTCTTAAAGTGCTGGGATTACAGGCATAAGCTGCCAGGCCCATCCCATTTTGAGCTTTAAAATTTGATGGCCCTGCTGGATTTGGATTTGTATGATTCCTGTAACCTCTTTGTTTTGGCCAATTTCTTCTATTGGAATAGTTGTATTTACCCAATATCTCTACCCTCATTGTATCTAGGAAGTAACTAGCTTGCTTTTGATTTTACATGCTCATAGACAAAAGGGACTTGCCTTGTCTCAGATGAGACTTTGGACTATGGACTTTTGGGTTAATGCTAAAATGAGTTAAAACTTTGGGGAACTTTTGGAAAGGCATGATTGGTTTTGAAATGTGAGGACACGAAATTTGGAGGCGCCAGAGGCAGAATCATATGGTTTGGTTTTATTCCTACCCAATCTCACCTTGAATTGGATCTCCCATAATTTCCACATGTAGCGGGAGGGACCCAGGGGGAGGTAATTGGATCATGGGGACAGGTCTTTCTCATGCTGTTTTTGTGATAGTGAATAAGTCTCACTAGATCTGATGGGCTTATTAGGGATTTCTGCTTTTGCTTCTTCCTCATTTTCTCTTCTGACCACCATGTAAGAAGTGCCTTTCACCACTTGCCATGACTCTGAGGCCTTCCAAGCTATGTGGAAGTTTAAGTCCAATTAAACCTCTTTTTCTTCCCAGTCTTGGGTATGTCTTTATAAGGAATGTGAAAACAGATGGATACACCCACTTTTGTATAAACTCAGCCAGAGGACACAACTTCCTGCTTTCCTGGGAAGCACCTGGATAGCAGGGGATATGATCCACCCACTTCTGTTTTTGATAGCTAGGCAGGCAATGCTTGCTAGAGCTTCTGGCTCAACAGCCTCACTTCTATGTGAACTCAGCTAGAGGGCACAGCTTCCTGCTGTTTCAGGAAACACCCAGATTGCAATGGTGCATGATCCCACCCAACCATACTATTGATAGCCAGGAAGGCAACTCTTGCTAGAGATTCTGGTCCAGTGGCCTTGTTTCTGTGTGAACTCAGCTGGAGGGTACAGCTGCCTGTTGTCACAGAAAATACCCTAATGGCAGACCACATGATCTCACCTACACCACTATTGAGAGCCAGGCAGGAAATGCCTTCTAGAACATTCAGCCAGGCAGCCGCACTTCTGCATGAGCTCAGCTAGAGGGAACAGCTTCTTGTCCTGGGAAACATGTGCATGGCAGATGATGTGACACCACCTCCTGCCACTGGTAGCCAGGAGGGCAATACCTGATAGAGTTTTTGGCTCAGTGGTCCCGCTTCTACATGAGTTTAGCTAGAGGGCACAGCTTCCTGTTGTTTCAGGAAACATGTGGACAGCAGAGCACATGACCCCACACCACTGCCACTGGTAGCCAGGCAGGCAACACCTGCTAGAACTTCTGGCTCAGTGGTCTCACTTCTATGGGAATTCAGCTGGCAGATGCAGTCTCCTGTTGTCCCAGGAAGCACCTAGGTGGCAGAAGAGATGTGTGCACTCACTACCACTGCTGGTGAGCCATGCCTCCTAGAACTTCTGGCCCAGCAGTCCTACTTCTGCCTGAAATTACAGAAAGTCACAGCCTCCTGTTGCCCTGGACACTTTTTGATCACAGGGTAGGCAATTCCACCCACCCCCACCTCCCACAGCCAGACAGGTGACACCAGTGAGAGCTTCCAACCCAGCAGTCCCACTTTTGCCAGAACTCTGTGGGCAGGTGCAACTCTGTGTTTCTCCAGGAAGCACACTGACAGCAGATTAAGGCCAACCTGGCAAGGATACATCTAGTATGCCAACCATGGCCCCTGCCTGAAGGAACCTCATAGACCAGAACATTCAACAAAAGAAATGTTGGCATAGAGACAGTAAATGGATGGGACTCCTCTAAGACCCAGGAGCAGAATAAAATCAAGACCAGTCAACCAAGCCTACCTTATACCATAATCTAGCCCCCAAGGTTATCAAAGAAGAAAAAAGAAAAAAAAATCCATCCAAAGATGGCAACTTCAAAATAGAAGGAAGATCAACCCACACAGATGAGAAGGAACCAGCACAAGAACTCTGGCAATTCAAAAGGCACATGTAGGAGAGTGGCCTCATTCCTCCAAATGACTGCACTAATTCTCCAGCAAGTGTTCTTAACTAGGTTGAGATGGTTGAAATGTCAAAAATAGAATTCATTTGGATAGGAATATAGATTATTAAAATTCAGGAGAAGGTCCAAATCCAGTTCACAGAATCTAAGAATCACAATAAAATGACATAGGAGCTGACAGACTAAATAACCAGTGTACAAAAGAACATAACTGACCTGATAGAGATGAAAAACACACTACAAAAATTTCATAATGCAATTGCAAGTATTAACAGCAGAATAGAATAGACAAAGCTGAGGAATGAATCTCAGAGCTTAAGGACTGGCTCTATGAAATAAGATAGCAGATACAATTTTTTTTAAAAAGGAAAAGGAATGAACAAAACCTCTGAGAAATATGGGATTATGTAAAGAGACCAAATTCATAACTCATTGGTGTCCGTGAAAGAAAAGGGGAGAAAGAAAGCAACTTAGAAAACATATTTTAGGATATCATCCATGAAAACTTTCCCAACCTCACTAGAGAGGTCAACATTCAAATTCAGGAAATGCGAGAACCTCTGAAAGATGCTATGTAAGAAGACCATCCCCAAGAAACATACTCATCAGATTTTACAAGGTTGAAATTAAAAACAAAAAAAAAAATGTTAAAGGCAGCTGGAGAAAAAAGGGCAGATCATCTACAAAGGGAATTCTATCAGGGTAAAAGTAGACCTTTGAGCAGAAACCCTACAAGCCAAAAGACATTGAAGGCTTATATTCAACATTGTTAAGAAAAAAAAAGTCTCAAACTAAGAATTTCATATCTGGCCAAACTAAGTTTCATAAGGGAAGGAGAAATACAATCCTTTTCAGACAAGCAAATGTTAAGAGAATTCATTACCACCAGATCTGCCCTATAAGAGCTCCTGAAAGGAGTGATAAAAAGGAAAGACTGTTACCAGTCCCTACAAAAACACACTTAAATACACAGACCTATGACACTACAAAGCAACCACACAAACAAATCTACATAATAACTAGCTAAAACATAATGACAGAATCAAATTTGTACATATTAACATTAACCTTGAATGTAAATGGGCTAAATGCCCTAATTAAAAAGCACAGAGTGGCAAGCTGGATAAAGAAGAAAGACCCAGTGTTACACTGTCTTCCAGAGACCCATCTTGGGGGGCAAGTGTGGTGGCTCACACCTGTAATCCCAGCACTTTAGGAGGCCAAGGCGGGTGGATCACCTGAGGTTGGGAGTTTGAGACCAGCATGGCTAACATGGCAAGACCCCATCTCTACTAAAAATACAAAAATTAGTTAGGCATGGCGGCATGCACCTTTAATCCCAGCTACTCTGGAGGCTGAAGTGGGAGAATCCCTTGAATCTGGGAGATGGAGGCTGCAGTGAGCTGATATTTTGCCACTACACCCCAACCTGGGAAACTGCTGAGCAGGACTCTGTCTCAAAAAAGAAAAAAAGAGAGAGAGAGAGAGAGACCCATCTCACATGCAATGACAGAAAACAGGAAGATATCATGGTTTGCAATCCTAATTTCAGACAAAACAGACTTTAAGCCAATAAAGATTAAAATATATAAAGAAAGGCATGCATTATATAATAGTAAAAGGTTCAATTCAATAAGAAGACCAAACTATTGCAAATACATACACATCTAACACAGGAAAACAGAGTCATAAAGCAAGTTCTTAGAGACCTACAAAGAGACTTAGATTCCCACACAATAATAGTGCGAGACTTTAACACCCCACTGACCATATTAGACAGATTATTGAGAGCAAAAATTAACAAAGATATTCAGGATCTGTACTCAATACTTGAACAAATGGACTTAATAGACATCTACAGAATTTTCCACCCTGAAACAACAGAATATGCAGTCATCTCATTGCTACATGGAAAATACTCCAAAACAATACTCAGCAAAGTCAAAAAAATCAAAATTGTACCAACTACACTGTCAGAGCACAACACAGTAAAAATAGAAATTAATACTAAGAAAATCACTCAAAACCATACAATAACATGGGAATTAAACCACCTTTTCTTGAATGACTTTTGGGTGAACAATAAAATTAAGGTGGAAAAAAGAAAAAAGGAAACTAATGAGAACAAAGATACAACATACCAAAAGTGCTGGGACACAGAAAAAGCAATGTTAAGTGGGAAGTTTATAGTACTAAATGTCCACATCAGAAAGTCAAAAAGATCTCAAATTAACAATCTAACATCACAACTAGACGAACTAGAGAAGCAAGAGCAAATCAACCCCAAAGCTAGCAGAAGGCAAGAGGCACTTCCTACATGGCAGCAGCAAGAGAGAGAATGAGAGCCAAGTGAAAAGAGTTTCCCCTTATAAAACCATCAGATCTCGTGAGACTTATTCACTACCATGAGAACAGTAGGCGAGAAACCACCCCCATGATTCAATTATTTCCTACCAGGTCACTCCCACAATACATGGGAATATGGAAGTACAATTCAAGATGAGATTTGGGTGGGGACACAGAACCAAACCATATCAATAACCTAGGAAATACCATTCTGGACATAGAACTTGGCAAAGATTTCATAATGAAGACACCAAAAGCAATTGCAACGAAAACAGAAATTGACAAATGGGAGCTTATTAAATGAAAAAACTCCTGCACAGCAAACTAACCTATCAACAGAGTAAACAGACAACCTACAGTAGGAGAAAATATTTGCACCCTAGGCATTTGATAAAAGGGTAATATTCAGAATCTATAAGGAAGTTAGAAACTTATAAGCAAAAAACATACAATCCCATTAAAAAGTAGGTAAAGAACATGAACTGACACTTTTCAAAAGAAGATGTACATGTGGCCAACAAGCATATGAAAGAATGTTCAACATCGCTAATTATTAGAGAAATGCAAATCAAAACCACAATGAGATAACCATCTCACAAAAGTCAGAATGACTATTATTAAAAAGTTAAAAAACAACAGATGCTCACAAGGTTGTGGAAAAAACAGAAAGCTAGCTTATAGACTGCTGGTGGGTGTGTAAATTAGTTCAGCCATGTGGTAAGCAGTGTGGCAATTCCTCAAAGAGCTAAAAACCTAATTACCATTTGATCCAGCAGTCCCATTATTGGGTATATACTCAAAGGAATATAAATTGCTCTACCACAAAGACACATGCATGTGTATGTTTATTGCTGCCCTATTCACAATAGCAAAGACATAAAATTAATCTAAATGCCCATCAACAGCAGACTGAATAAAGTCAATATGGTACATATAAGTCATGGAATACTATGCAGTCATAAAAAAGAATGAGATAATGTCCTTTGCAGTAATATGGATGGAGCTGGAGGCCATTATCCTAAGTAAACTAAAATAGGAGCAGAAAAACAAATACATGTTCTTATTTATAAGTGGGAGCTAAACAATGAGAACACACAAATACTAGGAGGGAACAATAGACACTGGGGCCTACTTGAGGGCAGAGGGAGGGAGGAAGGAGAGGCTCACAAAAAATACTTATAAGGTACTATGCTTATTACCTGAGTAATACAATTATCTGTACACCAAACCTCTGTGATATGCAGTTTACCTATATAACAAACCTGCACATGTACCCCTAAAGCTAAAATAAAAGTTAAAAATTATTTAAAAAGAGAATGTTATTAGAACATGTTTCTGTCTGTATTTCTTCATATAACATGGTTTTACACATGCAGCTACAAAAGGCAAATGTAAGCATGCTTTTTTTAATTTTTAAAATTTTTGTAGATTCAAGGGATACACGTGCAGCTTTGTTACACAGATATATCGCATAGTGGTGGGGACTGGGCTTCTTGTGTATCCATCACTCAAATAGTGAACATTGCACCCAGTAGGTAATTTTTTAATCCTCATCTCTCTCTCATCCTCTTTCTCTTTTTTATTCTTTTTTTTTTCTGTCTAACTGGGTTATTTCAAAGGACCTGTCTTAAAGTTCTGAAATTCTTTCTTCTGTTTGAGCTAGTCTATTATTGAAGTTCTTTGTTAATAACATCTAAAAAATGTCAATAAAAGCATTACTGCTTCTGAAGCAGGCACGGCCATGAGAAACAGACCTCTCGGACACAGAACTAGGAAGGAAGAGGTGATTTATTTCCGCTGGGAGCCAGGCCACATATTTGTCTAACAGCCAAGCTTGTCTAACAAAGAGAAGCTCTGCCTTTATATAGGCTTACAACTCTAGATATTACACGTGAAAGGGTCTTGGTTTACAGCCTTAGAAATTACATGTGAAAGGGTCTTGGTCGATGGAAGAGGACTGGGGTGGAGGTTTGATTTTGTTTAAGTAAAAGCAATGTCTTCCGGAAAGAGTCCTGCATACTATGCCTGCTATCTATAGGAAGGCGATTGAGGAGGCACCAGTTGGCCAGCCTTTTCTCCTATTGAAATGCAGTGTGGAAGTCAAGGGGGAGGTGATCTTAGATGTTTGGGTCTCTTTCCTCACCTCAACCATTCTCTTAATCAGATGTTAATCATCATTTCAAATCAGATATTACATTTCTGAATCAAATAAATTTTTAAAATTTCATTCATTAAATTATTTAGTTCCAGGATTCCTGTTTGGTTCTTTTTTATTATATATCTTTCTCTTTGGTTAATTTCTCATTTATATCCTGACTTGTTTTTCTGATTTCTTTGTATTATTTACCTGTGTTTTCATATATCTCACTGAGCTTCTTTAATATCATTATTTTTGACTGTTTTTCAGGCATTTCATGAATTTCTACTGCCCAGTGTCTGCTCTCCAGTTTCCAGCATGTTTGAACACTATCGCTCCATTTTGCTGCCCACATATCCCCGCCAGGCAGGTGTTGGTTGTTATTTCGACACTGAAGGGTCAGACCTGAAAGATTGGGACCAGAAGATGAGGTCTCCATAATTTAAGGTGCTGTTCAGAGTTGGTTCACTTGTTCTTTCATCTCACCCTTCCTGGGAAACCCCCAGCTTTTATCTGGGGATCTTTTAGAATGAAACCACTTGTTATTGTGGAGGGCGAAGGGTCCTAATGACCTACTCTTGGATCCTGAGCCAGTCAAGGCAGCTGCGTCTGTCCGCATGTTTACCTGTGGAGCTGTATAGTTGTTGAGCTTTTGTTGTTTTTGTTTGGCCTTGTTTTATTATATCATAAAAAAATTTACCTTTAAAAAAAAAGATGTGTTTGTCTTGCATTAACTCCTCTACTGGAACCAACAATTATGAACTGAATGCCCTTCTTCAAAAACAAGGATAAAGTGCCAGAAATTATTTCTATGACCTTTTTTTTTTTACTATCATTCTTTAATGAGTTAGGTGTTACTTTGATGAATCCCTTGTCAAAGATGAACTAGAAAACATTTTTGCAAAAGTCAGTGACTTTTCCTTCTGAAATAATTTTCTAACTTTAAAGTTATAAAGAAATTTGAATTAGAAAGAGGCATCTACAAAATATTCAGAAGAAGCCTTATTTCCTTTTATAAGCAGAAAAGCAAATATCTCCTACTTATAGCCATCCTCTACTTTTTACAAAATAAGGGTTCCAGGAAAAGGCAGTAATTTATTGCAAGCTAGACTCCCCTTGTAATGATAACTCAGATGTCTACCCTTTTTTGCCAGCTTTCTCTAATGCATATACACAAGCAGATATACATTATATTATCACAGTCCCTCTTGGTTCGAGCACACTGTGGGATCAGATGGTTTTCCCCACTGCTCGCACTGGGTCATTGCTGACTGCGATTCTCACCATTCAATAAATAGTCCTCATAACCAGCTAATATCCCTTCTCTGTTGCAGCTAGGGATAAAATAAGTAATTTCAGCCTCTCCTTCCCTGACCTTCTGATTCCTTCCATCTCATTGAGGCACTACTGTAATGGTGTATACATGTTTTCTTTGAAAGGTTAGGGAAATTTTTAAAGGGATTAATGCCATGGAAACAGGAACAAAGTCCTTTCTAACTTGGACTTTGCCCGCATCCTACAGATACAGCATCAGAGCCTAGAGGGCCCTTCACAGAGAGAGGTCTTCTCTTACGTGTCCCCCATCCCAAAGAGCCTGGTCCATGGTCTTTCCAGATCAATTCCAACAATCCCTCTCAGGCACACAGCCCTTACCCACAGGGAGCAGTTATAAATCCTGAATCCATTTTCATTCCAACCCTGTACTTCAACCAAGTCTGCGTCATTCAGTCTGGACGGGTCCCAGAGATGAGGCAAGGCTTTTAGCAATGCTGTGCTCAGCTTGTATTGCAGGGGGCAGGCAAGAATCACTGCTGCTCTAGGTACTGAGGACTACTGTGGGCTTGTGTCCTGATTTGTTTCTCAATATTCTCTCCAGTATAACCTGTTGGCATACCATCATGTTCTTTAAGCATGAGACCTATTAGAATAAGCACTTGCATATTTCTCATAGACAGTTATTCAAATTTTTAGAGAACAGATTAAATAAGAAAATATTTTCTTAATGTTATGAGTTGAATTGTGTCTTCCCCAAAATTCATATATCAAAGTCTTAAACCCCCAGTACCTTCAAATGTTACTGTATTTGGAATATATCCATCATTGCGGATATACTTACATCAGATGAGGTCATATTACGGTAGGGTGGGCCCCTAATCCATTATGACTGGTGTATTTATAAAAGAATGTCATGACTGAGACAGACACACACAGGGAGGATGCCATGTGAACATGAAGCCAGAAATCTGTACAATTCAAGAAACACCAAAGATTTTCAGAAAACCAGTAGAAACTGGCAGAGAGGCATAGAACAGATTCTTCTGCACAGCCCTCTGAGAGAAAAATCCTACTGACACCTTGATCTGGGGCTTCTAGCCTCCAGGACTGTCAGATAAGACATTTCTACTGTTTAAGCCACCTAGTCTGTGGTACTTTGTAATGGCAGCCTAGCAAACTAACACACTTAAGTATCCATACACTGTTTTTCTCCTCTGAAGTTAGGAATTCCACTATTGTGTTTGTGTTCTCCATGCCCCTCCATTCTACCCCAGCCACCACTGCCTTGGGGCCCACCAGAATAACATCAGATGAAATTCCTTTAACAGCTTAGCCCTGGACTGATCATTGTTACAAAGACTCCATTGACTTTTTGGTCCTAAGAAGTTTCCTTTCGGGTGAGACATGGAGTGAAGAGCGGGGAGAATGTGGCTAATACTTCCAATAATGTTAGATGATCTGGATACTTGAGGCAGCTTTGTTTTTTTCTAAAAGGCCAATGGCCAGCCAGGAATGATGTGTAAAGAGAGCAATGGAAATTATTAACTATCTAGTCAACACTCTCACCTACCTTTGACCCTTTCGATGGGACCAAACTTGGATCAGCGGAGTTGACTGAGGTGTTTTGAAGAAGGCTTCCTAGAAGGGGAGCCTGTTAGCATGTAGTACTCCATGTGTGTCAGAAGGTGTCGCTCCATCACAGCTGGTACTGGAAGGGAAGCCCTGCTCTTCACTAAATCTATTTCTTTTAAATCTACGACCAAGAAGTTAGCTGGCTGTGGCCAAGTGTGTATATTCCTCATGTCATTAACCAGGGGAGATTTGATCAGCTATTCAAATTATATTTACGCTACTGACGTCATTTTAAAATCAATTCCTCTTACAGTCAGGTATTTTAAGATTCTTAGTAAAATATGTGTATATGCTAAGAACTTTTCAAAGCGGGAGTGGGGAGCAATGTATGTCTTGCTTTCTTTCAGGATAAAGTTGTTCTAGACATCTCATCTCCCAGAAGAAATCTGTCAAAATGTTTTGAAAAAGTAAAGTCAACACTTGGCATTTAAGGGACTGCTTCAGAGACTGGAGCCATGGGAACTGACTGCCTTCGCCAGGTGATCTGATGGGGGAAAGCAACAGTGTATAGAGGTGGGCAGGAAACAGGCTCTAAAGGTATATTTGACTTCTATCAAGATATATGGCACATTTTTCCTTAGCTTATTTTCTTCCACTGTGGGAAAAATGATCACAATGAATGGCCTTTATAAATGACGAGGTTAGGCTGGGCATGGTGGCTCATGCCTGTAATCCCAGCACTTTGAGAGGCCAAGGTGGACAGATCACCTGAGATTGTGAGTTCAAGACCAGCCTGACCAACATGGAGAAACCCCTTCTCTACTAAAAAGACAAAATTAGCCAGGTGAGGTGGCACATGCCTGTAATCTCAGTGACTTGGGAGGCTGAGGCAGAATTGCTTGAACCTGGGAGGCGGAGGTTGCAGTAAGCCAAGATCATGCCATTGCGCTCCAACCTGGGCAACAAGAGTGAAACTCTGTCTCAAAATAAATAAATAAATAAATAAATAAATAAATAAATATAGAGGTTATACATGCAGAAAGAAAAACACACCTCCTCAACCCAGTTCTGGGGTGTGTTCTGCACAGACAGAAGTTAATTTTTTAAACTGCTCATCTACTGCTTATAACAACTAATCTCCAAGAATTTGATTTTGTTCAAAATAAAGGCAAACTGACAATCAGTGCTTCTGCTTGGAGTTTATGTTGCTAAAAAGCAGACATCAGAGATATACTACATATTGTAGGAAAGACACTTTTAATGAGTCTGATTTTAAATATATACATATTTAAACATTACGAATTGCTGGCAAGATAGCCGAATAGGAACAGCTCTTATGTGCAGCTCCCAGTGATATCAACACAGATGGGGGGGTGATCTCCTCATTTCCAGTGGAAGCACCTGGTTCATATCATTATTACTGGTTGGACAGCGGGTACAGCCCAAGGAGGGTGAGCTGAAGCAGGATGGGGTGTCGCCTCACCTGGGAAGCCCAAGGGGATGGGGACTCCTCTCCTAGCCAAGAGAAGCCATTAGGAACTATCCCCAGCACTCTGACCAAGATACTGTGCTTTTTCCCACAGTATTCACAACCAACAGACCAGGAGATTCCCTCTGGTGCCTACAACACCAGGGCCCTGGGTTTACAGCACAAAACTGGGAGGTCATTTGGGAAGTCACCGAGCTAGCTGCAGCAGTTTTTTTTTCATACACCAGAGGTGCCTGAAATGCCAGCCAGACAGAACCATTTACTCCCCTGGAAAGGGGGCTGAAACCAGGGAGTCAAGTGATCTGGCTTGGTGGGTCCCACACCCATGAAGACGAGCAAGCTAAGATCCACTGGCTTGAAATTCTCACAGTCAGCAGAGGAGTCTGAGCTCGACCTGGGACATTCAATTTCAGTTGGGGGAGAGGCATCTGCAATTGCTGAGGCTTGCGTAGGCGATTTCAACCTCGCCTATGTAAACGAAGTCTCCAGGAAGTTTACACAGTGACTGGGCGGAGCCTACAGTAGCTCAGCAAGGCCTCTGCAGGCAGACTGTGTCACCAGACTTCCTCCCCGCTAGGCAGGGCATCTCTGAAAAAAGGTAGCAGCCCCTCAGGGACTTATAAAGCCCCCACTTCCTGGTACAGAGCACCTGGGAAAAAAGGCTGTTGTGGGTACAGCTTCAGCAGACTTAAACTTCAGGCCAACATTCAAATTCAGGAAATATAGAGAACACCACAAAGATACTCCTTAAGAAGAGCAACCCCAAGACACAAAATTATCAGATTCACCAGAGTTAAAATGAAGAAAAAAAATGCTAAAGGCAGCCAGAGAGAAAGGTTAGGTTACTCACAAAGGGAAGCCCATCAGGCTCACAGCTATCTCTCAGCAGAAACCATACAAGCCAGAAGAGAATGGGGGCCAATGTTCAACATTCTTAAAGGAAAGAATTTTCAACCCAGAATTTTATATCCAGCCAAACTAAGCTTCCTAAGCAAAGGAGATATTAAATTCTTTATAGACAAGCAACAGCTGAGAGATATTGTCACAACCAGGCCTGTCTTACAATAGCTGCTGAACAAGAGCACTAAACATGAAAAGGAACAACCAGTACCAGCTACTGTAAAAACACACCAAATTGTAAAGACCATTGATGCTATGAAGAAACCGCATCAACAGGCAACATAAGCAGCTAGCATCATAATGCCAGTATCAAATTTATACATAACAATATCAACCTTAAATGTAAATGGACTAAAGGCCCCAGTTAAAAGACACAGACTGGCAAATTGGAAAAAGAGTCAAGACCCAGTGATGTGCTGTATTCAGAAGAGCTATATCACATAAAAAGACACACATAGACTCAAAATAAAGGAATGGAGGAATATTTACCAAGCAAATAGAAAGCAAAAAAAAAAAAAAAAAAAGCAGGGGTTGCAATCCTAGCCTATGATAAAACAGACTTTAAACCAACAAAGATCAAAAGAGACAAAGAAGGGCATTACATAATGGTAAAAGGATCAATATAACAAGAGCTAACTATCCTAAATGTATATGCACCCAATACAGGAGTACCCAGATTTATACAGCAAGTTCTTAAAGACCTACAAAGAGACTTAGACCACCACACACAAATAGTGGGAGACTTTAACACCCCATTGTCAATATCAGACAGATGAATGAGACAGAAAATTAACGAGAATATCCAGGACTTGAACTAAGATCTGGACCAAGCAGACCTAAAAACATCTACAAAACTCTCCACCTCAAACCCACAGAATATACATTCTTCTCAGCACCACATCACACTTTTTCTAAAATTGACCACATAATTGGAAGTAAAACACTCCTCAGCAAATGCAAAAGAATGGAAATCATAAGAAACAGTCTCTCAGAACACAGTGCAATCAAATTAGAACTCAAGATTAAGAAACTCACTCAAAACCACACAACTACATGGAAACTGAACAATCTGCTCCTGAATAACTACTGGATAAATAATGAAAACAGGGCAGAAATAAAGATGTTCTTTGAAACCAATGAGAATGAAGACACAACGTACCAGAATCACTGGGACACATTTAAAGCAGTATTTAGAGGGAAATTTACAGCACTAAGTATTCACAAGAGAAAGGAGGAACAATCTAAAATTAATACCCTAACATCACAACTAAAAGAAATAGAGGAGCAAAAACAAACAGATTCAGAAGCTAGCAGAAGACAAGAAACAACTAAGATCAGAGCAGAACTGAAGGAGATAGAGACATGATAAACCCTTAAAAAAATCAATAAATCCAGGAGCTGTTTTTATGAAAAAAGCAACAAAATAGATAGACCACTAGCCAGACTAATAAAGAAGAAAAAAGAAAAGAATCAAATAGATGCAATAAAAAATGATAAAGGGGATATCACCACTGATCCCACAGAAATAGAAACTACCATCAGAGAATAGTATAAACACCTCTATGCAAGTAAACCAGAAAATCTAGAAGAAATGGATAAATTCCTGGACACTTACAACCTCCCAAGACTAAGCCAGGAAGCAGTTGAATCCCTGAATAGACAAATAACAAGATCTGAAATTGAGGCACCAATTAATAGCCTACAAAACAAAAAAAGTCCAGAACCACCCAGGTTCACAGCTGAATTCTACAAGAGGTACAAAGAGGAGCTGGTACCATTCCTTCTGAAACTATTTCAAACCATAGAAAAAAGAGACTCCTCTCAAACTCATTTTATGAGGCCAACATCATCTTAATACCGAAACCTGGCAGAGACACAACTAAAAAAGAAAATTTCAGGCCAATATCCCTGATGAACATTGATGCAAAAATCCTCAATAAAATACTGGCAAACCAAATCCAATAGCACATCATAAAGCTTATCCATCACGATCAAGTCAGCTTCATCCCTGGGATGCAAGGTTGGTTCAACATATGCAAATCAATAATTGTAATCTATCACATAAACAGAACCTAAGACAAAAACCACATGATTATCTCAATAGATGCAGAGAAGGCCTTTGACAAAATTTAACAGCCCTTTATGATAAAAACTCTCAATAAACTAGATATTGATGGATCATATCTCAAAATAAGAAGAGCTGTTTATGACAAACCCACAGCCAATATCATACTGAGTGGGCAAACCTGGAAACATTTCCTTTGAAAACTGGCTCAAGACAAGGATGCCTTCTCTCACCACGCCTATTCGACAAAGCATTAGAAGTTCTGGCCAGGGCAAAAAGGCAAGAAAAAGAAATAAAGAGTATTCAATTAGGAAAAGAGGAAGTCAAATTGTCTCCATTTGTAGATGACATGATTGTATATTTAGAATACCCCATAGTCTCAGCCCCAAATCTCGTTAAGCTGATAAGCAACTTCAGCAAAGTCTCAGGATACAAAATCAATGTGCAAAAATCACAAGCATTCCTATATACCAATAACAAACAGAGAGCCAAATCATGAGTAAACTCCCATTCACAATTGCTACAAAGAGATTAAATATCTAGGAATACAACTAACAAGGGATGTGAAGGACCTCTTCAAGGAGAACTACAAACCACTGCTCAAAGAAATAAGAGAGGACACAAACAGATGGAACCATGCTCATCACTAGGAAGAATCAATATTGTGAAAATGGCCAGACTACACAAAATAATTTATAGATTCAATGCTATTCCCATCAAGCTACCACTGACTTTCTTCACAGAATTGGAAAACAACCACCTTAAATTTTGTATGGAACCAAAAAAAGAGCCCACATGGCCAAGACAATCCTAAGGAAAAACAAAACAAAACAAAGCTGAAGGCAACAAACTACCTGACTTCAAACTATACTACAAGGCTACAGTAATCAAAACAGCATTGTAGTGGTACCAAAACAGATATATAGACCAATGGAACAGAACAGAGGCCTCAGAAATAATGCCACACATCTACAACCATCTGATCTTTGACAAGTCTGACAAAAACAAGCAATGGGGAAAGGATTCCCTATTTAACAAATGTTGTTAAGAAAAATGGCTAGCCATATGCAGAAAGCTGAAACTGGATCCCTTCCTTACACCTTATACAAAAATTTACTCAAGATAGATCAAATATTTAAATGTAAGACCTAAAACCATAAACCTCCCCACCCCCAAAAAACCTAGGCAATACCACTTAGGACATAGGCATGGGCAAAGACTGCATGACTAAAACACCAAAAACAATGGTAATAAAAGCCAAAATACACAAATGGGATCTAATTAAACTAAAGAGCTCTGCACAGCAAAATAAACTATCATTAGAGTGAACAGTCAACCTACAGAATTGGAGAAAAATTTTGCAATTTATCTATCTGACAAAGGGCTAATATCCAGACTCTACTAAGAACTTAAACAAGTTTACAAGAAAAAAATCAAACAACCCCATCAAAAAGTTGGCAAAGGATATAAACAGACACTTCTCAAAAGAAGACATTTATGCAGCCAACAAACATATGAAAAAAAAGCTCACCATCACCGATCATTAGGGAAATGCAAATCAAAATCACCATGAGATACCATCTCATGCTAGTTAGAATGGCGATCATTAAAAAGTCAGGAGACAACAGATACTGAAGAGGATGTAGAGAAATAGGAATGCTTTTATACTGTTGGTAGGAGTGTAAATTAGTTCAACCATTGTGGAAGACAGTGTGGCAATTCCTCAAGGATCTAGAACTAGAAATACCATTTGACCCAGCAATCCCATTACTCGGTATATACCCAAAAGATTAAAATTCATTTTTTTATGAAGACACATGCACACGTATATTTATTGCTCACTGTTCACAATAGCAAAAGCTTGGAACCAACCCAAATGCTAATCAATGATAGACTGGATAAAGAAAATGTGGCACATATACACTATGGAATACTATGCAGTCATAAAAAAGGATGAGTTCATGTCCTTTGCAGGGACTTGGATGAAGCTGGAAACCATCATTCTCAGCAAACTAATACAAGAACAGAAAAATCAAACCACATGTTCTCACTCATAAGTGGGAGTTGAACAATGAGAACACATGGACACAGGGAGGGGAACATCACACACTGGGGTCTGTTGGGGTGTGGTGGGCTAAGGCATTAGCAGAAATACCTAATGTAGATGATGGGGTGATGGATGCATCAAACCACCATGGCAAGTGTATAATTATATGACAAACCCACACATTCTGCCCAGGTACCCCAGAACTTAAAGTATAATAAAACAAAACATTAATAGGTTTCTTGGTAAGGCCTGGAAACAGAAAATTAACAAAGAAGAATGGATCTTGGTCTGCAAAATGAAGCATTCTCTCAGTTAAGGAAAGAGAAATATGCTGCAGAGGTTGCACTTAGAAAACTGGTTCTCATTCCTCACATGAACTTAGATTCTTCAATCACTGATTGTTTATCTTTAAAGCTTGTATATGTGGGGCTGGGATCCATTAGGAGCTTGCAGGAAGAATGGGGAAGAGGCACATCTTCATTTCATACCTGTAGAGATTTCTTAAAGGAGACCAGAAGACCTGGAGTGTCAAAGTCCCAGTGAGGCCAATCTCCTCTCTTCACTCTATGTTAAGATTTGGGAAATGGTTTACAGCAAGTTATTGTCTTAAGATGCCTCTTGGAGAAGGAATGGGAAATACAACTTTTTCTCTGTTAAGGAGTTTCCTGAAGGATAGGGTGGGATTTCTACTGTGAGATACTGAAGAAACTTTATCCTCTTTCTGAAGAGAGTGGACACCATGACTGGGAGATGGATTGTGTCCAAGGAAGGGCCTAACTATCTATCATAGGAACAGTTATAATTAATACATAACTTAAGGTTTTTTCCCTATATTGACATTTCCTCTAGTCACTCATGGCTCTTTAGTAAAGTTGGTTACAGATTACACAGTCTTTTGTTGGTGATATTATCATCGCCTCTGAAATTCACAACACCCAAGAAATACAGCGCTACAAAAGGACAAGTGGAGATCAGATATCAGCTTTACTACTAAAAAACTGACCTGGAGGCCAGGCACGGTAGCTCACATCTGTAATCCCAGCACTTTGAAAGGCCAAGGCAGGCAGATCACCTGAGGTCTGTAGTTCAAGACCAGCCTGGCCAACATGGTGAAACCTCGTCTCTATTAAAAATATGAAAAATTAGCCGGGCACGGTGGTGGGCACCTATAATCCCAGCTACTTGGGAGGCTGAGGCAGGAGAATTGCTTGAACCCAGGAGGTGGGGGTTGCAGTGAGCCCAGATCGTGCCACTGTACTCAAGCCTGGGCAACAGAGTGAGATTCTGTCTTGAAAAGACCAGACCAGACCAGACCAACTTGGAGAATGGGATTGTCTGGAAGGGCCCAATCAGACCATAGATTCATGAGAAAGAATGACTTGTTCTAGTAGGCCACTAAGTGTAGGGTAGTTTGTTATGCAGCAAAAGGTAACTAAACAGTTTGGGAAGAGGCCACAGTGGGATGCTGAAAAGACAGCTCTTGAGCTATATAAGCTTGTTATGAAGAGCAATAGATCTAGGCTGGGCCTGCTCTATATTTTTCTAAAATATCCTCTTTGGCAGGACAATATGAAGACATTCTGGTATTATTGGTTTGGGTTGGCACTGGGTCCAGTGAATTATTAGGATCATGGGAATTTCCATCCTTTCTTGTCATCATTCCTGGCTAGATGGGTGACAGCTGCCCCTTTTATAAATGCTGTCTCCCTGTTCTTCTATGGTTATTCACTTTTAACTCTCCTTATCCTATATGGTTACAAAGAAGCTTTGAAGTTCTCACAATTGAGAACTTCAGGTTGAGTCAAGCTCTGCTGCTTTCAAGCATCAGATGTATCTTGCCAGGAACCTGGATTTTCACTGGTTTCATATATAGATAGCCAGTGAGGCTAATGCTGTGTTTATACTGGTGTAAATGAATGCTGATTCTAATCAGTTAATCACTTTAGAAAACATACCATGTATTGGCCAGGCACGGTGGCTCACGCCTTTAATCCTAGCACTTTGGCAGACTGAGGCAGGTGTATTGCCTGAGCTCAGGAGTTTGAGGACAGCCTGGGCAACACAGTGAAACCCAGTCTCCACTAAAACACAAAAAATTAGCTGGGCATGGTGGCAGGCACCTGTAGTCCCAGCTACTCAGGAGACTGGGGCAGAATTGCTTGAACACGGGAGGTGGAGGTTTCAGTGACCCAAGATCACGCCACTGCACTTCAGCCTGGGGAACAGAGTGAGACTGTCTCCAAAAAAAAAAAAAAAAAAAAAACCAAACCAAAACAAAACAAAACATACTATGCATCTCACTACAACCCACCAGTAAGTACCATGATCCCTATTTCCCAGAAGAAGATACTGAATTTAGTGGGATTCCAGATTTTCCATTACTCAACATTATTTTTCATTTAGAAGCTCATTTATAAGCACTTTTAAATGTCAGTTCTAAAACTTAGATCAGAATCTGGTTTTTATTGTCTAAATCTGTTTTACTGGCTGAAAGTGTGGCTTTAAAAGGCAAATTGGCAGCTTTGTCACAACCACAGTAGTGCAATGATTTTACATACACACACACAGACACACACACACATTTATGTACATATATACACACATCCACAAACAAAATATGTGGCAGTACTGAAAAATATAGAACGGTTTTGTTAGCGGTCCAGAGCCATTTGGACATTCTAGAAAATATGAGGCCAAAGGGCTTGGAATGAGGAAATCGCTGATAAACATGAAATCATCTGTGATTCAATACGAAGAAGAGGTTTAACAGAGCCCTGAAAACCTGTCCTCTGATTTGCAGAATCTGAGACCATATGGGGCAGCAAATCTGCAGAGGTCGGCTAAATCATTTCACCAGGCTTCCCTCACTGGGCACAATGGACTCAATAAAAGGGAGTATTGCTGCCACAGATATCAGTCACCTGCACAGCTGGAAGTGCCACCTACCCTTTTGCTGCAGGACATGCACTCCAAAGGAAGACTACCTGCTCCCTTTGTCTTCCCAGTAACTTCTTTCAGAACGAGCCTCAGGATCACTTTAGGTTCCACTGACCACCAAAACTCTCAGCTGCTGTTATTTGCCAGTCTAGACCACTGCATAGAAATCACCTGGGGATTTTGTTAAAATGGAGATTCTGATTCAATAGTCCTGCGGTGAGGCCCGAGAGTCTAATAAGCTCCCAGGTGACATCAATACTACTGGTTTCCGGACCACACTGAGTATCAAGGGTCTGGACCAGCATTTTCTAAAACGGATTTTTGACACTTTGTAAATTTAACCATGACAACAAACATGCATAAACGGAAAGATTTATTCCTAAACACTCCCTCAAAATACAGTTATAAATTCTAGGAAGTCTTATGTTAATATCAGTAATTATCTTTGAACACTATCCCTTATTCCTTGGACTTCCATTTCCAGGGCACTTTCCTGATGAAAAGTTTCCAATCTCTCAAATAAGTGGAAGAACCTAATTAAATTCTTTTTGCATTCCTAATACAATGTTTATGCTTATTTCCGGATTTGATATGGAGTGAGAGTGATTCATCCTAGAGTCTTTGGCATGATAGAACACAAGTTTCATCTTGTGCTTTAATTGCCAAAGAATTATGACACCTGCAGAACTTGTTTATAAGTAAATTGAATTTGCTTTGTTCACTAAGTAAAAATCCAAATATCTTATTCATCCACCCTGGGAGCAGCAAGAGGAACAAAGCCTATCCTAGAGGACAGGGTACTTTGGAAACTGGTGGATCATTTTTAAAAAGAGGTGACTTTCTATTCATGGCACCTATGGTTAATTAGAAAAGAGAGAAAAAATCGCAATGACACAAGTGAGGACTGCTTCTCTTCAGCAACCTCTTCACATGCAGGGATGGCAAGCCCAGGCAGAGAGGAGCTCATTTAAATTCCTGACCTTCCTTGTGCTCTCTGAAGTACAAGGAAGCTGGAGTAGCTGTGAGCAGCAGTAGCCACAGCCTCTGGGTTCTTTCCTGACATTCGGGGACAGCTGACAAAGCTGTATATCATAGGTAGGAGCAGAGATTTGGGGGCAGACCAAATTATACAGGAATTTTGGCTCTGATGGATGATTCTGGGAAAGTTGCTCACTTTCCTAAACCTGTACAATGAGGATAATAGCATCCTCTGCTAGGACTACTGAGAGGATTACATGTGATGATGTACATAAATGATTCAGCAGTGCAAGCTTGGGGAAACTGCTGTTTGTATTAATACTTTCAAGTATTAATGAATGGTAGCTATTTTTTGTATTAGTATTCATACTATTAATCCCTGCTGGGTATGTCTCAACAGCCAGCAGCCAGCTAGCCCACTCCTGGGGTCTCTCATTTACCTCCCTCTTCCCACGCTATCAAGAAGGCATGATGGAGGTGGCCTGCCAGGTATTGGTGAGATCTAAAGGGCAGGCTGAATATAAGACCTTGAGGAACACAGCCACAATGAAAGGCAAGTGATGTGTCAGAAAGGTCTCAGCAAGTTCAAAAACTGAAACAAACATGAAGTATGGAGCTGTTTTTTTCATGCAGAGATGTGTTGGGGCAGCCTGCGCAGGGGTGAGCAGGTTGCCTCTGTAATGCCCAGTTATATTTGGGGAGGGAAGGTGGGGCTGGCTAGTGTCATCCTCAGCTCCACAAATATCCCTCCATCTCCTTGCTATCATTTTCTCAACATTGCTCTTGGTTACTGAGACTAAAGAGGTGACAATGAATCAAATCTGGGTTCAGATCATGTCTCTGCCCTTTTTTGCAATTATGTGACTTTGGGAAATTTCTCTCTCTGTTTCGTTCAGTTTCATCAACTGTGAAACTGGGATTATTCACTTACAACACCTTCAATGTTGTTCATGACTAGAATTGCAAGATTTTGCAAATAAAACTATAGGCCACATAAATCTGAATATCAGATATAACCAACAAACTATTTTTAGTACAAATTTATTTTTTAGGACTTGTTAAATTTGATAATTTGATAGTTTTTGTAGTTAAAAAGTATGTCCCAGATATTGCATGAAATATATTTATACTAAAAAGCAATTTGTTGTTAATCTGATATTCAAATTGAACTAGTGTCCTGTATTTTATTTGGCAATGTTATTCATGACAATCAAGATAAATGTGTGAGAATATTTAGCATGGAGGAGATACTAAAGTGACTCTCTGTCCTCCCAAAGAGCTCTCCACATATGTATTCCAGGTGGTTAAGAACAGTGAAAGAGGGAGAGAGAAAGAGAAAAAGGGGAGACTAGAAAAGGTATTTTAGAAGAGATAACATTTGATCTGGCATTTAAGCACAAGGAGGGGCTTACTGGGCTTCAAGGGCAGCCTTGAGGGTAAGGCACAGTCATGGCAAATGAGTGAAAAGCAGGTAAGGACTACTATAAAGCCTGAACATTACCCCAGGATTGCTGGAGAGCCACTAATTGTTTTATTGAAAGGAGTGCTTTGATCAGATTTGGGTCTTAGCTCAAGGAACAGTGTGGAGGGTCAGACAGAGGCTTTCACGCAGGTAGGGAGGAGGAAGGGCATGGACCAGGTGAAGGGCTTGGACTGGGTTCATGGCAATGAATGGAGAGGAATAAACAGATTCAAGAGACATCTCAGCTGACAAATGACAGAATCTTGTGAGAGGTTAAACATGAAGATAGGGAGAAAAAAGTCAATAATCCACACAAAAAACTCTAAAATGGAGTTTAAGTGAGAATGTTTAAAGAAAGAGAAATCTGGAAGAAAGTGGCACCATGGAAGTCACGGAGAAAGGATGCGGGGAAGACGGTAAACAGTCTCACACCCTGCAGAGAGGTCAAGGAAGAGGTAGATTAGAAAGAGAAAGGGGCACTGAATTCCACTTACTTTGGTGGTTAGGATGGAAGTCAGTAACATTTGCATGGACTGCTTTAGGAACACAGTGCAGTACGCGGGAAGTGATAGAAGAGAAATGAAAGTAGTCTCTATCAAGAAATTTGCAAGTGAAAAAAGAAATCTCTTTAGGGAGAAGTATAGTCTATGGAAAGTCTCTGGTTTATGTCAGCATGTTCAGGAAAAGGGCAACTTGTATAAATGAAGCAAATAATCCAGTTAAGAAGGATTGACATTAAAGAGAAGATAAGCAGTTAGGCAAGGTCTCTTAGAAGATGAGAGATAAAAGCATTGATAATACAGGTTAGAACTGGTCAGGATAACTTTGCCCTCTGCAATAGAAAGAAAAAATGTAGAATTAGTAAACATGTAGGTGAGTGGAGAAATAACAGAGAAAAGAAGTTGAAGGAATTCATGACTTGATGGTCTCTATTTTCTTTGGGGATGAAAGTGAGGGAAGAGGGAGAAGAAAACAGCCTGTAGGCCATCCAAGGGCAAGAAACAGATTTAGAGGAAGAAAGAGTGGTGAAAGTGCAGGCATAAGAGGTTGTGACAGAAAAAGGAATTTATGACTTAAGGAATTTTTTAAATGTTTGTAAATTGTGGTAAAATACTGTGTTAGTCAAGGTTATTCAGAGAAACTGATCCAATAAGTACAGAAAAAGAGAGAGAAAAATTATGAAGAACTGGCTTACATAGTTATGGAGGCTAAATCCCATGATCTGCCATCTGCCAGCTGGAGACACAGGAAGGCTGATGGAGTCACAGCCAGACTTCCAAGGCACGAGACCCAGGGAAGCTGAGGATGTAAATCTCAATCTAAGGTAAAGGAAGAAGACTGATGTCCCAGCTCAATCAGGCAGGTAGGAAGGGGCAAATTCCTCCTTCCTCTGGTTTTCATTCTATTCAGGCCCTCAACAGATTGGATGGTGCCCATTCACATAGGGGAGGGCAATCTACTGAGCCTCCTGATTCAAATGCTAATCCCATCTGGAATTACCCAGCTATGGTTTAAATATTTGTTCTATCCAAAGCTCATGTTGCAATTTAACTGCCATTGTAGAAGTATTAATAGGTGGCACCTTTAAGATGTGATTAGACCATGAGGACTCCATCCTCACATGTGGGATTGGTGCTGTTACATATGAAAGACTTTGGCCCCCTTCTCTCTCACCATGTGAAGCTTTCCACCATGTTAGGATGCAACAAGAAGGCCCTCACTAGATTCTGGCATTTTGATATTGGACTTCCCAGTCTCCTGAACTGTAAGCCAATAAATTTCTGTTTATTATAAATTACCCAATCTGTTGATAGCTTTAACTTATAAAGTGACTTATTGAAAACAAGGAGAATATGAAAATGTAGGAAGAAAGAAATCACACATAGTTTTATCACTCAGTAACCATCATTGTTGATACTCTGAAGTATCTTTTTCCAGGTGTTTTTTTCATAAAGTGGCTTAATGAGGATACGTAATAGTTGCTAGATGGGGATTCTCTGTACATTTTCCCTTCAGTGGCATTTAAGAAAAGTGCTGCTGCCATTCCCATCCACTCACTTTCCTTTCTTCCATCTCCTTCTTTCTTATCACTATATCTTGAAAAATTGCACTTTTCTTTATTATTTTTTGCCTTCTGTCTTTAAGAGATGTTACAGTCTTGCCAGTGCACCACAATGTAGCAGTCTCTCATTGTGAGGTATACCCAGAGTTGTTTGTCTCAGGACCAAGAAAATTAAGAAGCATGGAGACAAAGGGTGAAGTTGGAGCCAAAGTTCAATAAGCAAAAGAAAAATGCTCTCCACTGCCAAGAGGGGGCCCAGAAAAAAGTTGCCATTTTTACAGTTGAAAGCAAAGGCTTTTATAAGAAACTGATGATAGCTGAGCATTTTATCCGCATAATGCATGAATTTCTGGTAGCTCCTCCCTGTCCTCCTAGTGCACATACGGGCCCTTAGCTTGAGTTATTTCATATTGCTTTGTTCCCCCTACTGTGTGTCAGGGGATGGAATTTTCCATTGTGGGCATGTCTGGGCAAGTCAACTGTGTAGCCTTTCTTATCTGTATGGCTGTGGCCCTGTCTTAGGCAAGCCACCCTGTGCTAGTTCCCTTATATGTGCCTGCAAGGTGTTCTTTTTCTTTTCTTTTTTTCTTTCTTTTTGAGATGGAGTCTTGTTTTGTCACCAGGCTGGAGTGCAGTGGCACGATCTCAGATCACTGCAACCTCTGCCTCCCAGGTTCAAGCAATTCTCCTGTCTCAGCCTCCTGAGTAGCTGGGACTACACGTGCATGCCACCACCCTCAGCTAATTTTTTAATTTTAGTAGAGATGGAGTTTCACCATGTTGGCCAAGATGGTCTCGATCTCTTGACCTCATAATGCACCTGCCTTGGCTTCCCAAAGTGCTGGGATTATAGGTGTGTGCTGCCGCACCCAGCCAGGCTGTTCTTTTGTTTGAAGGAATTCAACCAAGGAGCCACCCTAACTGTGTGCCTGACTGGTTTCTTCCTTTCTCCTATCTTATTTCCTTCCTCAGGAGTGGAGACCCTAACTGCTGTTAGGAGGAATGGGGTGATGATTCTTCTAGATACTTCCTGCTGGAAAGGGGCACTGTCTGCGAAACAGCAGCTAGGGTTTCTCCTGGGGCTGGTCTAAGGATCTTCAGAAGAAAGGTGCATCCATGTATGGTTTCATTTGTATTACTATTTGGAGTTTGATAGCCTTTAGGCAAGAAGAAACGAACAATTTGGGTTATTAGAGGAAACAAGCAGGGGATAAGGACAGCTTAAAAATCCCAAGGCTGCTGACATGTCCAGATAACATGTGGCTACCGTTATGCCTGCTAATATTTGGGTACAAGGGGCTTGGCTTTAATTAACTTCCTTGGTTTTATTTTCCCAAAGAAACCTCTGGGTTATGGGGATCCTATTTACTCTAATCACCTGGCAGGATTTGTAAGATAATGGCCAAGAACTAGAATATTGATTCAGATTTGTACACTACCCATCCCTTTTCATATTTTCAGAGCTGCAGCCAGATATCGCTGGCTGGCTTACAGGAATAAGCAGGTTTAGTTTAAAATGTAGGAAAACTTAAAAACAACTGAGATTAGAATTTAATGACAAGCATATTACAAGTTTTGAAACATAATTTTTCTCTCTCCACTCCTTATTTTTGTTAAAAAACAAATTATGATAGGACTGAGTTGTTTGCAAAATCAACTTTAGTTTTATACTTGGACTGCTTATTTGTACAAAGGGCAGCAAAAATAATTATTTTTACATAGATTTTTAATTGGCTTTGATGAAACTCTGTTTTATAAGGAATCTCAGGTAGAACTTTTTAGAGCAGAGCCCAGGCATGTACTTGTACCCTCAAATATCTGTGAGTTGGGTGAATTGCTCTCTTCTTGAGGTCCCAAGAACACGGGGTTCCTGGGCCCGTAGAAAGTGACATTGTTTACTCACCACAGGTTAGGCACCCTCTATGAGGGCTATGTAGACAAGGTATGAGGCCAGTTTTCCTAAGGTGCTTTTATTGGCTCTGAAAGTCAAGCTTGATTCCTTAAAGGGAAGCACACCCTTTCAGTCAAAACCTTGAGAAAACAACCAGTTACTCGGTGTCCTCTTGTAAAAGAAAATGATTCTCATTGTGCTGATGCAAATAATTATATTGCCATGAGTTAAAAATAGTCACAAATACTTTCCAAATTCTAGAGGAACCAGGCAGAGAAAAACAAATAAATATGCTCCAAATTTTGTTTACAGATGTATACCTTACATAATTATTAAAGGCTGTAAATAGCCAGCTTAAGATAAGTTTCCTTGACTCCAAAAAACAAGGATCAGCAACATTTTAAGCAAAAAGGTTAAAAAGTCAATTTTGTTAACTCTTGTTTTGCTTGATATTCATGAACATTTTAGCTCTTCATGAGTCCTGTACATTTTCTTTTTATTCCATAATCTCCAAAGTTATCAGACACAATTTGAGAGCATGTGTCAAAATCCTATAGTTGATTATAAATCATCCTTTAAAGAGTATTAAAACAAGACAAGAATTGTGAATGGTGAAATGTCCAAGGTAGTTACAGTCAAGAACACAACTGACAAAGAAATTTGATTATTTCTGTAGTTTATAATAACATAGTAAACTTAATTTATGATTGCTAGCCTATACTCAGACATTAGAATTTTAGAAATCCCATACAATTTTGGAACATATATTAATATTATTCACTAAAACATAACCTGAAGACAATTAAACATCTTTTGGTCAATCCCATGTACCTAAACATGTTAAATAATTCTGTTTATCTCTCTTCTGGATGCTTCAGGGACCTTCTGTAGCATTCAAAAACTAGGGGTCAAAAGAGACAATTTTGAAACTGAAGTTTAATTTGGGAAGCCTGTTAAATGTTAGAGGTTTAAAACACTTAATATTACAAAATACAATTCCAGATTACCATAAGTTATTTATTTTGCCAAAATTAGGACTCAAAATTTTAAAACAAGGCAAAAACCTTTACTCATTAAGAGGGAAGGCTTAGCTTTCCAAACAGTTTGTCTCCTGTCTTCTCTTTCTTCTCTTTGGCTTTATCAAAAGTAACCTCACAGGTGAAACCAAGAAGCCTCAATTAAGGCTATGATTTCACCATGAGTGTATGGGGTACTTTCAAATGGGGTAGTAAGCAGCTTTTGAAACCACCATTGCAAGATTGGAAGACAGGGTCCAAATAAGAGAAGGAGAATGATAGAAACAAGGGAGCCAGCTAGTGGAAGGAGTCATGGTGCCCAGCTCCAAAGATTACTCCAGGAGTCTGAAATGCATTGCCCAATTTTAGAGGCATTTTCAGTTAACCATTGGGTGGCATCTTGTACCAGGCCAGACTGGTTAGTGTAAAAACAGCACTCTTCTCCTGGAAAAGTACATAGCCTGCCTTTTTTGGCAGTGAGGAGATCTAACCTCAGCGGTTTTGAAGTGTAACCACTGCTAAAGAATCTATCCGAGATTGGAGAGCAAGGATGGATTTTGCTATATCTTCTAGATTGTCTGATAGATCTTTAGAAAGAGCATGATAGTAAGACAAGGATGTGGACAGCCCTGCTATTCGTGTCCTTGTAGCCGTTGCAATTCCTAGTTCTGTTACCAGGGGTACTAGCTGCATAGCTCTGCGCTGATGAACCTGGGCTTTAATGGGGACTGATAAACTTTGGTTCCCTCGGGCAGTGTCTATTTTGGGGCTTAGAAAGACTAGGGTGCAGGTGCCAGTCCAGTTAGTGGGGAGGCAGAGGTGAGTTGAGGTCCCACATAAGAAAAATATTCCTTGGCTGGATAAGCAGAACTGATTGTGTATATTGAAGAGGTATGTGAGTTTATTATTTTCATGTTCCCATACACCCAAGCTTCCTGCTAAGATGGCCCCAGTGAGAGGCTGGAAAGTGGTTGATGGGGTAAGGGGGGGGCTCCATTTGTTTTGTTTTCCCACTGGAAGAGGTACTGTTTTGTATCTACTAGGAGCCATTCAGAGGAGTGACTAAAAGGGGGTATAAGAAGGCATTCATTAATTATGGGAGCTATGTTGCAATGGGTCTGGGGGTGAATAGTCATGCAAGGAGTATGTCTGCCAACAAAAACCCTGACTGTTTGTTAAGCAAAGAGGTGGTGCTGACTTTTGGGGGTCCTGTAAAGAAGACAGGTTGGGTAAATGAAGCAGTCTGGGTTACCAGAAAGTTCTGATAGTCAGTTGGGGCTCGGAGTTGTAAGGTAAAGTTGCATTGATGGGGTAGTAGGTGGCCAAGAGGTAGGCCTGAGGATAGATTGTGATGGAAGCATAAAGGGGCCTAAAAAGTTAAAACAATATTTGTGGTTACAGAACCATGTATGGGTTTGTTATTACCTGTGTATGGAGTGAGGTTAGAAATTCAGGAGCGAAGAATCTGTATGGTGTGTCCTGTCAGGGTATGTTTAGTCATGTCAGTGATGGAGAACTCAGCTAGTGACTGCATATTTAAGAGTTGGAAGGAACTTTTTCCTTCATAGTGAGGATGATAGGTTAGGTGAGTAAGAACCCAAGTCTTTGCAGGTACAGGAGTGGCAATATAAGTTATAGCTGATAGAGAGTTGCAAAGCCAGCAACCTTTTGCTAGGGTTGGGTTTGAATGGTTCAGCAAAGAATGGGTTAAGTTAAGGGTTTTGTAGAGGTAGTTGGGACTAATAGGAAGGGAAGGTGCTAATGTGGGGCAGCCAAGGGAGCATGAGGAAGAGACAGGCAAAGAACGAGGGGGAAAGTAAACAGTTGTACTTCATCGGGGGAGAAGTCACACGGGGTACCTTAGAAAACAAGGTCATCCATCCACTCTAGAAGAGAGTTAAGGGTGGTAGCCTGGGGGTGGAATCAGGAAATGTCTTGGCAAACAGAGTGGAGGAAGAGGGTGAAGTGGCAAGGTAGACAGGACCAGGGCATTTAAGTCTCTTCAGGAATTTGGGTTTTAGAGAAGTTGGGAGAGTACTTGCAACTTCCAAGAAGAGGTGGAAGAGTCAGGCCGGTCATCCGGTGGACACAGCTTTACTGTGGAGCGGTGTACCCACTGGGGGGTGGGGGGTTCTTGCAAGCGGACAGCAGCTGGGGTGCTGTAGGTAACCAGAAAGGGGCCTGTCCACTGAGGTTGTAGAGACTGAGTGGTTAGGCTTTTTATTAGAACTGACCATCCAGCTAGGGTGTGTTCATATGACTGGATATCTGGAGTTGTTAAGAGAAAATTAGCAACCTGGCAGATTTCATGTTTAACCGGTTAGAGGACTGGAAAATAGCCTCCAAGAGGGCTGGTATTTGGGATAAGGTCTGGTCCAAGCAGAAAGGTACAGCCATATAGGAGTTTGAATGGGCTGTACCTAGGGGTTCTCGGGGCGTGGATCAAATCCGAAGGAGTGCAAGGGGTAGGAGGATGGTCCAGTCCTTTTTGAGCTGGAGGGTAAGTTTGGTGAGATTGTGTTTTTAAAAGGCCATTGGTCCTTTCTACCTTTCCTGAGGACTGAGGGTGGTATGGGGTGTGGAGATTCCACTGGATGCCACGCACCTGGGAAACTGCTTGGGTGACCTGGCTAATGAAAGCCAGTCCATTGTCAGACTGTATGGAAGTAGGGAGGGAGGGAGGCCAAGGCTAACTGCTGGGACTGGTGGGTGCTGGGATCAATCCAAGTAAAGGCAAAAAGTGGTTGAGAAGAGCAGTGCAAGGGGATAGCAAAGAAGCCATCTTTGAGGTCCAGAATAATGGGTGGTGGTAGGAGGTATGGAGGACAAGAGAGGATAGGGGTTTGGCATTACAGAATGGATGCGGAGCATGATCTGATTGATAAGGCGAAGGTCTGGGACTGATCTGTAGGACTTGTCCAGATTTTGGATAGGTAAGATGGGAGTGTTGTAGGGAAAGTTAGTGGGTTCTAAAAGGCCATGTCACAGTGAGTAACAAGAGGTTTTAGGCCTTTTAGGGTTTGTGTAGGGATGGGGTGCTGTCAGTGGACAGGTTAAGGGTGGTTAGGTTTCAAGGGGATGACAAGAGGTGAGTGACCTTTAGCAAGGAATGGGGAAGTGGTGTCCCAAACCCTAGGGTTAAGGTAGGGGGACATAAGGGGAGTTACTGAGGGAGGTACGGGTTTGGGGAGGAGGGCGGCAATGAGGTGTGACTGTAGCCTAGGAATAAAAAAGCAGAAAATTTTGTTAAGAAATCTCTGCCTAACAGGGGAACTGGACAGGTGGGGATGATTAGGAAAGAATGTGGAAAGGAATGCTGGCCTAATTGAAACCAGACTTGGGAAGTTCTGAGGGGCCTGGAAGCCTTGCCATGAATTCCCATAACAGTTTTGGAGGCCAAGGAGGTAGGTCCTTGAAAAGAAGGCAGTGTGGAGTGGGTGGCCCCCATATCAATTAAGAAGGGGATAGACTTATCTTCCACCGTAAGAGTTACCTGAAGTTCAGGGTCTGTGATGATCCAAGAAGCCTCCAAGATGTTCGTCTTGGAGGTGTCAGTCTTCAGTCACCAAACCAAGGAGATCTGGGAAGGGCTTGGTCAGGAAGCTTCGGGTTGGAGCTTCAGGAGCTCTGGGGTCAGCGATATGAGTTGGACAGTCTGACTTCCAGTGGGGGCCTGCACAGATGGGGCAGGGCTTAGGAGGAATCCCAGGCTGCAGGCATTCCTTGGCCCAGTGGCGACGTTTTTTACACTCGAAGCAAGGTCCGGGAGGGGCAGCTGGACACTGCAGTCTGGGTGCTTTGAAGTTTTTTTAGGCTTGTGGTGTGGCTGGGGTTTGTATTACAGCAGAGGCAAACATCTGTAGTTTTGCTTCTTCCCTATTGTTGAACACCTTGAAGGCGAGGTTGATTAGTTCCTATTGTGGCGTTTGAAGGCCAGACTCTAATTTTTGCAGTTTTCTAATGTCAGGGGTTGATTAGGTGATAAAATGCATGTTAAGAATACGGCAGCCTTCAGGCCCTTCAGGTTCTAATACTCTATATTGCCTGAGGGTGGCAGCTAGATGGGCCATAAACTGAGCAGAATTTTCATCTTTGTTCCAAGTGGTCTCTTTTAGTTTGTCATAATTGACAGCCTTATAGCCTGCCTTTTGAAGCCCTTCAACTAGACAGGAAATCATGTAATCTTACCTGGCTATGCCAGGGGACCCTGTCTGGTAGTCCTATTGGGGGTCTTCTCAGGGTGCTGCCCTGGCACCTTCCTGAAGGCCAGGCTCAAGACACCAGCGATCAACTGTGTAAGACTTGAGCTAGGGTCCAAACCCGTTCTCATTCTTCAGGGGTGAGAGTAAATGTAAGGATGACATTTAAGTCACTCCAGGTGAGATATAAGACTGGGTTAAGTATTGAAATTCTCATATATATATACTTGGTGGGGTCTGATGGGAAAGAGCCTAGATGTTGACTGATTTGGGAGAGGTCAGATAGAGAAAAAGGGACATGCAACTGGACTATTCCTTTGTCGCCAGGCACCTCACGAAGGCGAAACTGTTGGACAGGGGAGGGGGAGTTAGCCATGGGTGCCAGACCAAATTATAAGCCAGACTGGGTATGAGGTGGGGTGGTGATGGGAGGGGCATAAGGAGGTGGGTTGCAGGCAGAGGAAGAGGAGGAAGGCTCGGGGAGGGGGAATTAGGGCCTAGTTCAGACAGGCAGGGGGAGAAATGTCAGAAGGGTCAATGGACAAGGAGGATTCTGTGTCATTGGTAGAGGCAGGAGGTATGGATGGAAGGGAGAGAAGGAAAATTGGGATGGGTCACACTGAGAGAGAGATTAGGGAGAGATTGGAGTGTAAAAAATGCCTGAACGTAGGGTACTTCAGACCATTTGCTCATTCTATGACAAAAATTGTTTATGTCCCACAAAATAGAGAAATCAAAAGTGCCATTTTCTGGCCACTGGGAGCCATTGTCTAATTTATATGGAGGCCAGGCCATGTTACAGAAAAAAATTAGACATTTAGGTTTTAGTTCAGATAAAAGTGAAAGGGGTTTGAGGTTCTTGAGGAGACAGGCCAAAGGGGAAGAGGGAGGGATGGAGGGAAGAAGGTTGCTCATAATAGACTAGAGAGGGTTGGGGAGAAAGAGACGAGGAGGAGAGCAACCACTAGGATCCTCAGTGGGTGTCCCCAGCTGGGGTCCTGGGCTGTATGACTGGTGAAAGGACAAGGCAGGCATCCTGCTATTGACCAGACACCAAGGGAAGACTGTCTTCCCGAGGAGAGTCTGTGTCCAATGTTAGATTTTTTTCAGTACATGGATAGGAGGTGTTCTCTTCATCTCTATTTAAGAAGAGAAAAAGTTTAGAGAGAAATGAAGTTTGCTTACTGATCTGAAGATAAAGGGCAGGGGTTTCACAGGCTGGTCTGAGGTACCAAAGACAAGGTAGTCTCTTCAAGGAAGGAGAGTAATGCACATCTGATTGAAGAGACAACCTAAACAGACTTTGTGTGAGCAACAACTATGTTTATTCACTCAGGTGCGAGTGGGCTGAGTCTGAAAAGGGAGTCAGCATGGAGGTGAGGGACAGATCAGGCTTTATAGTCTGGGGACATGAGTGGAAAGTTACAGCTCAGGTTTGGTTGTCGTTGACTCAGTAGATTGATCGCTGGAACAGGAACCTGTTGTTCTTCATTTTTTTGGTTTTCCTCTTGCTTCAGACTTTCAGGCTCCAGGGAGCCATCTGGAGGCATAAGTGTGGGTTACAGAGTTCAAAATGGCTTGACAATAGTGCTGCCATAATTGGGGGACCTGCATCACCCAGAGCTCTTTGTCTCAGGATCAAGAGAATTAAGGAGCATGGACACAAAGGGTGAGGTTGGAGCAAAAGCTTAATAAGCAAAAGAAGAAAGCTCTCCACTGCCAAGAGGGGTCCCAAAAGAGGGTTGCTGTTTTTACAGCTGAATTCAAAGGCTTTTAAAACAAACTGATTATAGCTGGACATCTCATCAGCAAAAGGCATGAATTTCTGGTAGCTCCACCCTGTCCTCCTAGTGCACATGCAGGCCCTTAGCTTGAATTACTCCATGTTACTTTGTTCCCTTTACTGTGTATGTGTCAGAAGATGGAATTTTCCACTGTGGGCATGTCTAGGCAAGTCACCTGTGTAGCCTTTCTTATCTGTACAAATGTGGGCACTCTGTAGGCAAGCCCCGCTGTGCAAGTTTCCTTATCTGTGCCTGTAGGCTGTTCTTTTGTTTGAAAGAATTCAACCAAGGACCGGCCCTAACCACCTGCCTGACTGGTTTCTTCCTTTCTCCTCTCTCAGTGACACCAACAGGCCTGAAGCATTATATAGTCTCACTGGCATTCAAGGACCAAGATGTTGATGATCATCATGCTGTCAGGAATCACTAATGTTTAATATATTTATGATACCAGGCTCAATAATTAGATGAAATTCAAAATGAACCAGCTTGGCAAAAATTATAGCTGTGAGAATATTATGGCAGTGAAAGAGATCTGATTTAATCAACCTCCACCTTGCCTTTAGCTGGCCTTAATTATTACTGGGCTTAAGTCAAGATAACTTTTGTAAAGCTAATGAGAGAACACCAGGCTAGGAGGACAGAGATGCCAGAATTCTATGAAGGTGTAGACATAAACCAGTCTTTATTCTGGAGGTAACAAGATATGCAACTTCCCCCATTAATCCTGCAGAGAACATCACTATTGTAAAACCTAAGTTTGGCCTTTTGAGATATTTTTTCAGGATTTTTGGAATGTCTGATGACCAGTGGCTCCACCTGGATCTGCCAACCACTCCTGTGGCCCCACTCAGAAGGGATGCAGAGCAAGAGGACAGCTTTGGCTCCCTAAGATTTTGTCTCCAACCCAACCAATCAGCACTCCCTATACCCTAGACCCCTGTCCACCAAACTACCTTTGAAAAGCCTTAACCTAAAAGCCTTCAATGAGATTAATTTGAGTAATAACTCTGTGACTGGTTTTAGAAGCATCTTTTGATGTTTCAGAAATTTCTGTTAAGGCCAGGCCTGCTGCTCACACCTGTAATCTCAACACTTTGGGAAGCAGAGGCAGGAGCATCACTTGGGCCCAGGAGTTTGAGACCAGCCTGGGCAACATAGGGAGATCCTGTTTCTACAAAAAACATATTTTTAAAATTTGTATTTTGTCCTGCAAGCAAGTTCTAGAAAAAAAGAAATTAAAAAAATTAGCTGTGTGTGGTTTTGAATACCTGTAGTCCCAGGTAGGGCCATGGAGTTCAAGGCTGCAGTGAGGTATGTGGTGCCACTGCACTTCAGCCTGGGCAACAGAACAAGATGGTCTCTAAAAAAAATTAACAAAAAAATAAATTTTTATTAGTTATCTCTCAAATCAAGAATATTCAAAATCTGTATTTTACATATTCAAAATCTATAAAATGTAGCTTATCTTTTTTCTTTAAGATATGTAGGTTGCTTTTTCTATTTTGTGAACCTCTTTTTATTCTCCTAAATTTTTTCTCTTTTTCATAAAATTAAATTTACTGTTGAAATTGCATCCTTCTGTAAATTCAGATTGTTTATAATTATGGGTTGGAAATTAGCCAGTTTAAATTTGCAATCTTTTTCTCTTGTATTTTTAAAACTAAAAAATAAGAATACTGTAAGAAAAAGAAACAAAAATTTTGCAGATGCCTATATTTAATAATTTTTTTCATTACAAAATTGAGATATAATTTACACATCATAGCATTTACCCTTTTGGTTGTACATTCAGTAGTTCTTAAAATATATAATATGTTCACACATTTGGCCAACAGTCATTATTATCTAATTCTGGAATATTTTAATTAATCCAAAAAGAAACTGCATGTTCATTAGCAGTCACTCACCATGCCACTCTTCTCTCAGTTTTCTGTTCCTATGGATTTGCCTACTTTAGAGATTTCATAGAAATGGAGTCTTACAATATGTAACTTTTTGAGTTTGGCTTCTTTTACTAAGTGTAAAAGAAGTGTATTATTTACAAGATAAATGCATGTTGTAGCATGTATCAATACTTTGCTCCCTTTTGTAGCTTAATAATGTTCCATTGTATGGATATACCAAAATTTGTTTATCCATCTGTTTATGGTCATATAGGTTGTTTCTACCTGTTGCCTACTGTGAAAAGTGCTGAAATTGATAATGTATAAGTATTTGTAAGAGTGCCTGTTAAATTTCTTGGGTATATAGACCTAAGAGTGGAATTGCTGGGCCATAAATTATATTTAATATTTTGAGGAAGGAGGTGGTGCCAAGATGCCTGAGAGACAGCAACACTGGAATGCAGCTCTCAGCAAATGAGATGCAGATGGCTAGAGGACTTCACAATTCCAAACAAGGTGCTTGGTTCATTTCAGTGGGACTGATAGGCCACTGAAAATAGCCCAGGGAGTGAGCCGCAGGGTAAGAACCTCTTAGGGGGGCAAACAAAGACAGGGCAGGGTGCGTCCCCACCTGGAACGTGCAGCCAGCTCAGAGGGTTGGGGGACTTCACTCCCTCAGTGCTCTGATTCGGATCCTGTGCTTACCTCATCCCTCCTGCAACCTACAGTCCATGAGAGCCCTGCCAGACTGAGGGGTGCTATGCATAGTTGATGCAAATCTGAGCTGCAGCTCCCGCCAGGCACAGCAAGTTGTTGCAAGGACCTGGGCGGAAGTTTGGACTAATGCCAGTGGGACTGTCCCACAGAAAGAGGCAGAGTTGAAAGCAAGGAAACAGGCTATAAGGCCGGCAGGCCCCACCCCCACAGAACTCAAACTGAAGCCCTCGCTAGAGAACTTGGTAGCAAATACTCCAGTTTGACCCCAACCAGGAAGATTGAGTTCAGGGAAGGGGAGACGCCATTGAGAAGGCAGGGCCAATCTCACCTGCAAACAAACTCCAGGGAAGGACCACCCACCCAGCAAAGTGACTGAATCTGAGAGAGCCCAGCAATGCCCTCTACAGGCCAAAAAAAGATAGTTCCAACTGCAACAAAAAAGACGTCCTCTCAGTGATTCCTCCCAAAATCACCAACTTCAAAGATCACAGGGAGATAAATCCATGAAGACGGGAAAAAAACAGTGAAAAAAGGATGAAACCATGAAAGACCAGAACACCTCTTCTCCTCCCAGGGATCACAACTGCTCACCATCAAGGGAACAAAAAAAAAGACAGAGAATGAATTTGATGAATTAGCAGAAGTAGGCTTCAGAATTTGGGTAATAAACTTCTCTGAGTTAAAAGACCATGTTCTAACCCAATGCAAAGAAACTAAGAACCTTGAAAAAAAGATTAGATGAAATGCTAACTAGAATAACCAGCTTAGAGAAGAATATAAATGACGTGATGGAGCTGAAAAAGACAGTATGAGAACTTCGTGAGGCATACACAAGTTTCAACAGCCAAATCGATCAGGCAGAAGAAAGGATATCAGAGATAGAAGATCAAATCAATGAAATAAAAGGAGAAGGAAAGATTAGAGAAAAAAGAGTGAAAAAAATGAACAAAGCCTCCAAGAATTATGGGATTACGTGAAAAGACCTAATCTACACTTGGTCGGCATACCTGAATGTGACAGGGAGAAAGAATCCAAGTTGGAAAACAATCTTCAAGATGTTATCCAAGAGAACTTCCTCAACCTAACAAAGCAGGCCAACATTCAAATTCAGGAAATACAGAGAACACCACAAAGATATTCCTCAAGAAGAGCAACCTCAAGGCACATAATTGCCAGATTCACCAGGATTGAAATGAAGGAAAAAAATCCTAAGGGCAGCCAGAGAGAAAGGTTGAGTCACCCACAAAGGAAAGACCATCAGATTCATAGTGGATCTCTCAGAAGAAACTCTACAAGCCAGAAGGGAGTGGGGGCCAATATTCAACATCCTTAAAGAAAAGAACTTTCAACCCAGAATTTCATATCCGGACAAACTAAGCTTCATAAGTGAAGGAGAAATAAAATCCTTTAAGGACAAACAATTGCTGAGAAAGTTTGTCGCTACAAGATCTGCCTTACAAGAGCTACTGAAGGAAGTGCTAAACGGGGAAAGGAACAACCAGTACCAGCCACTGCAAAAAACCTACCAAATGGTAAAGAACAAGGATGCAATGAAGAAACTGTGTCAACTAACGGGCAAAACAACCAGCCAGTAATAAAATGGCAGGACCAAATTCAAACATAACAATATTAATGCTAAAAGTAAATGGCCTAAATGCCCCCAAACAAAAGACACAGACAGGCAAACTGGATAAAAAGTCAAGACCCATCGGTGTGCTGTATTCAGGAGACCCATCTCACTTGCAAAGACTCACACAGCCTCAAAATAAAGGGATGGAAGAAGATTTACCAAGTAAATGGAGAGCAAAAAAGAAAGCAGGGGTAGCAATCCTAGTCCCTGATAAAACGGATTTTAAACCAACAAAGATCAAAAGAGACAAAGAAGGGCATTACATAATGGTAAAAGGATCAAGGCAGCAAGAAGAGCTAACTATATTAAATATATCTGCACCCAATACAGTAGCACCCAAATACATAAAGCAAGTTCTTAAGGACCTAAAAAGAGACTTAGACTCCCGCACAATAATAGTGGGAGACTTTAACACTCCATTGACAATATTGGACAGATCCACCAGACAGAAAGTCAACAAGGATATCCAGGACTTGAACACAGATCTGGACCAAGAGGACTTAATAGACATTTATAGGACACTCCATCCCAAATTCACAGAATACACATTCTTCTCAGCACCACATTGCACTTACTCCAAAATTGACGATATAATTGGACCACTCCTCAGCAAATGCAGAAGAACAGAAATCATAACAAACAGTCTCTCAGACCACAGTGCAAACAAATTGGAACTCAGGATTAAGAAAAGCACACAAAACCACACAATCACATGGAAACTGAACAACTTGCTCCTGAATGATGAATGGATAAACAATGAAATGAAGGCAGAAATAAAAATGTTCTTCAAAACCAATGAGAATGAAGACACAACATACCAGATCCTATGGGACACATTTAAAGCAGTGTCTAGAGGGAAATTTATAGCAATAAATGCCCACATGAGAAAAAAGGAAAGATCTAAAATTTACACCCTATCATCAAAATTGAAAGAGCTAGAGGAGCAAGATCAAAAAAGCTCAAAAGCAGGCAGAAGACAGGAAATAAATAAGATCAGAGCAGAACTGAAGGAGATAGAGATACAAAAAACCCTTCAAAAAATCAATAAATACAGGAGCTGGTTTTTTGAAAAGATCAACAAAATAGACAGACTGCTAGCTAGACTAATAAAAAAGAAAAGAGAGAAGAATTGAATAGATGCAATAAAAAAATGATAAAGGGGAGATCACCAACGATTCCTCAAAACTACAAACTACCATCAGAGATTACTACAAACAACTCTATGCACATAAACCAGTAAATCTGGAAGAAATGGATAAATTCCTGGACACTTGCACACTCCCAAGAGTAAGCCAAGAAGAAGTTGAAACCTTGAATAGACCAATAACAAAGTCTGAAGTCAAGGCAGCAATTAATAGTCAACCAAAAAAAGTCCAGTTCCAGATGGGTTCACAGCTGAATTCTACCAGACGTACAAAAAGGAGATGGTACCATTCCTGTTGAAACTATCCCAAACAATACAAAAAGAGAGAATCCTCCCTAACTTTTTCTATGAGACAAACATCATCCTGATACCAAAATCTGGCAGAGACACAACTAAAAAAGAAAACTACAGGCTAATATCCATGATGAACATTGATACAAAAATCTTCAATAAAATACTGGCAAACCAAATCCAATAGCACATCAAAAAGCTTATCCACCACTATCAAGTAGACTTCATCCCGAAGATGCAAGGCTGGTTCAACATACACAAATCTATAAATGTAATCCATCACATAAACAGAACCAAAGACAAAAACCACATGATTATCTCAATAGATGCAGAGAAGGCCTTTGACAAAATTCAACAGCTCTTTATGCTAAAAACTCTCAATAAACTAGGCATTGATGGAACCTATCTCAAAACAATAAAAGCTATTTATGACAAACCCACAACCAATATCATACTGAATGGGCAAAAACTAGAAGCATTCCCTTGAAAAACTGGCACTAGACAAGGATGCCATCTCTCACCACTCCTTTCAATATAGTATTGGAAGTTCTATCCAGAGCAATTAGGCAAGAAACAGAAATGAAGGGCATTCAATTAGGAAAATAAGAAGTCAAACTGTCCCTATTTGCAGACCACATGATCGTATATTTAGAAGACCCATCATATCAGCCCAAAACCTCCTTAAGCTGATAAGCAACTTCAGCAAAGTCTCAGGATACAAAATCAATGTGCAGAAATCACAAGCATTCCTATACACCAATAACAGACAAAAAGAGAGCCAAATCATGAGTGAACTCATATTTACAATTGCTACAAAGAGAATAAAATACCTAGGAATACAACTAACAAAGGATGTAAAAGAGCTCTTCAAGGAGAACTACAAACCACTGATCAAGAAAATAAGAGAGGACACAAACAAATGGAGAAACATTCCATGCCCATGGATAGGAAGAATCAATATCGTGAAAATGGCCATACTGCCCAAAGTAATTTATAGATTCAATGCTATCCTTATCAAGCTACAATTGACCTTCCTCATAGAACTGGAGAAAACCACTTTAAACTTCATATGAACCAAAAGAGAGCCCACATAGCCAAGACAATCCTAAGCAAAAAGAATAAAGCTGGAGGCATCATGCTACCTGACTTCAAACTATACTACAAGCCTACAGTAATCAAAACAGCATGGTACTGG